>JANBQC010000754.1:0-11699 GCA_027576995.1 Dimargaris cristalligena
TTTCATATTTCCGCAGAGATGAACCAATCCCCTAAGTATTATTTGTACTGGCGGAACAGCGGCAACACACACAGAAGCAGCGGGATTGCTAGCCCCATGCCGCTAGGCATGGGTTAACTGGCCTATTAAAACGGGAAAGCAGTTATACTGGGTTTATCACTGTCGCCGGCATTCGATATTGTAGATCCATCGAGTATACAATATATATATATGTAAGGTCTACGGTGGCCACTGTATTTCCGCGCCATTATTTCACTGACCGATATTACATTTTCTTCACATTCATCATCTGGAAACTCCCCACCTGTACCTCCATAAGCACCATTACTGGACATATTAGTTCGCCAATCCCGTTGCGACCTCTTTCGGCAACCCGCCACCACTTTTTCGCCAACCCATCTCCCCATTGCTAGTCATAATGAAACTTATATTTTTACTAATTGCTGTGCTGTTCGCTAATGCCGCTGCTGGCGAAACTGGGAAAACAGCCCCTAAATCAAGGTTTACGGAGCGTTTTGATTTAGATCCCGGACACTACAATAAGCCGACAACCCCACTCCCTAAGCCAATATCTCAACCCTTTAAGTATAAGCCAACACCCCCCGCCCCCGCTCCCAAAACCAAAATACAAAGAACTAAGGAGTCTGTCTCCAGCGCTATTAAAAAAACTGGCAATGCTCTTTCCAATGCTAAAAATAGGGCTGTCAAATCCCTTTCCAGTGCTAAAAATAAGCTTACAGGCGCGCTTCATATAAAAAAATAGCCCTCGTCGTACTGAATCCTAGCCTTACCAATACAAACAGCGATTTGACGAGTATGGTATTCATTGCTATCAAATGCTGCCTACATTCACCATCTCTTCATCTCCAGACACTCACTTGTGCAGTCACCAGTTTTTTTAAGTTGACATTACTATTCCCCAATAAATCTAATTTTTGCTCAAACTAGCCTGAGATTTCCCTTAATATTGAATATGGCGGCCTGCTGGTAGTATTCAATGGATTATTGGTATAGTATTATATTAGAAATTTACACTCAAGGCATAATTTAAGGTTTCAGTAATCTAAAGAATATCTGACATGTCCAGAATGCCATAGCAATGCATCCCTGAACTACTAACCCTTTGTTTACTGGACCTAGTGCTCAGATACCACTGGCCCAAGGTCTTACCATTTTGGCTGGATGTGCATAAACATGGCTTAATAGGTATTGAACTTTTTAAAACTGTTAAAGCCAGATACCCACTAATAATTGATTGAAAGAATGACTACTATCCATATAATACCTTGTAGTAGTCAAATGACTACTCTGCTCTATTATAATAGTACCTATATACCTCTTCCCAGCTGCCCCTGAATTAAACTGTGAGTATTTTACTACCTTAACTGCTACATCTTGGCAGTTACTACTTACTGTTGGACCATCTAATCCACCTTAATCCAGCTGGCTTAGGTATCTGAACATATTAGGCCTTATGGTATCATATTAGCCTTCCCATAGGCACCCCCAGTACTATGGGATCATCCCTTATCATATAACCCTTCCCCTTCCAGACTCTGCCTCTTTACACTAATCACTCCCAGTATTAATCCATAGACTCTTCCAGTTACCATCAGAGTGTTCTGGATACCCACAATCATCTGGTTGGCCCATTTATATATTTTATAGTCTAAGTAGTACCCTCCCCTTAGGACCTCCCCTTGGAGCTGTCCCTGTATATATATAACTAGGCCCCATTAGGACTGGTTAGGTTCCTCAGCTTATTCTTACCCCCTAGTTAGCCCCAATAAACTCTATATACACTCACTCCCCCTATTCTGACTAGTAAGTGTACTAACTGCACATCTCTTACATATCCCTACTACTTAGCCTATATTAGTTAGTGCTATACTCTGTACCTAATGCTAGTAACCTATTTAGCTAAGCCTAAGCCCCACCTATTACTAGAAGCCTATCCTTGGGACTCTTGATGAACTAAGAGTAATTAACCCAGGTGACAGTAAACTAAAAAAAAAAGTTTTATTAGTAATTAAGGCCAGAGAAGAAAGAACACTTTTTTTGCAGCAACTCCAAAAAGTGTATCAATGCATCAATCTTTTTTAAATCCTTGTGTCTTGCCATTAAATGAAACAATAAAATTATAGTTTTACACATGTATACTAGGGATATAGGGCTTTCTCCTGGTGGTATTTATTTTTTAATACCTCCCATAGGTGTTGAGTAATTACTATTTAAATTTAAAAGTGTAAAACATTGATACACTTTTAAGAGTCACTATATATATATATATATATTGATTATCCATCCAGTCTTTGTACCAGACCATGCACCAACTTCTAGCTGATCACCCAACTGGCGGATCTCTGTATAGCAAGACAAAGCATAGCCCTCCATTGCAATCTCGATATCCCTATGGGCTAACACTTCTAATATATTTATATCCACTTACTTAACCAGTGAATTGTAAATGGCAGGTGGGGGGGGAGTGAAGCAAAGGGAATATACTAGGGGAATGAAACGAGGCACTCTGCCTTGTCCTAGTTAACCCAGAGCTCCAAAAGTACACCACAGGTCTATATCAGAGAAATAAGGTAGAAAAAAAGTTATTTGGTTGTGCATCTACGAGGTAGTTCAAATCCGATCCGGCAGCTCATTTAGTCAGGTCTTGAATAATAATAGCTATAACATGTAGGTTACATGTACTGATTCTCCCCCCTAGAGGACCCAATATTATATTATATAGCCATGGCCATGGCCTACATTAAGTTTTTACTTGGCCATCTACAGCCCCGTGAGCAGAACAAACCTCCATTTGCATTTCAAATATCGAAATGATATTTTGTCTGGACTTTTCCCAATTAAAAACAAACATCCCGCCTGTATTCAAGTATGTGCTATCTATGGAATACTATATAAACGGATAAAGTGAAGTTCCGGCCATAACAACCAAAAGGATAAAGCCGGGATAATAAATTTATTTCAAGAATACCTAACGATGGAAACAACTGAAATTATGTATTATGATTTTCTTTTTCTCATTATCATCCATCTTTCCATCCCGCCAAACTAATGACGACTAGGCCGAGAACGGTCCCGCCCGAAACTTTGGCTTGGACTGCGTTCCCGTTTACGACCCGAATCACGGTGACGGCTCGACCGTCCTCCACTGGATCGCCGTGATGGGGAAGGGCTACGGCTGCGACTATGCCGACGTGAGCGCCGGTATTCACCATCACGTTCCCGGACATAATCCCGGTCGCGGGATCGGTCACGGCGGTGAGAGCGCCGGCGAGAGCTCCGGTCACGATCGCGCTCCCTTTCGCGTTCACGGTCCCGGTCAGGGTAACGACTATGGCGACTGCTGCTGCGTTCCTGGCTACGAGAGCCACGGTGGATTGAACGACGCGAGAAAGATTGGGACCGGGACCGGGACCGGGATTGCGCCGCAAGGGGAGAGATACCGGATGGCGGTAGGCCACCACTCCCCAGCCCTACTCCTTCACCCGCACCTTTTCCGCCCACTCCCCCATTAAGGGAATCCGAACCAGGGTTGCTGCCGTTCGCCGGGATAGAGTTATGGTGATTATAGGCCGTGGAAACTCCCGCCGCACCCGCGTACTTCTGGGCAATCCGCATTTGGGCCTCTCGAATCTTCTGCAAAGCGTCCTGGACACTCGTTCCAACCCCGCCCGGGGTTGGGATCACCGCATCTCCGCCTCCTAGCGTGGCGGCTGTGGGCTTGGGTGGTTTGATGATGGCGTTTTTTGAATGGTTCACCTTTAAGGGCCGGTTAGCAAACTGGGCCCCGGTGAGGGCCAAGGCCGCCTGTGCCCCAGCGTAAGCTTCGAATTCGATGAAAGCGAACCGAGTGGGTTGGGAGCTGTCGCCTGCCATGCGCACATAAGCAACAGGGCCGCAGACCTCGAAGAATTGGCGTAAGTCGGCCTCGGGGGCCGTGGAAGCGATATTACCTACGTAGACAGTACGGGAGATCTCTTCGGCTCGAACCGGATCCATCGAACCAAGTCCGCCTGCAGCAGCACCACTACCACCAGCCGCTAGCATAAAGGCCGGGGAATGGCCATTAGCTGCGCCGGGGGCAACATCAGCGGTCACGATCATAACCTGGTCGCCCAGTTCCGTACCTGAGAGGTGGAGCGCAGCGACGGCCGGCTGCGCCTCTTTGAAAGTGATTAGACTCTCGAAGCTATCGGGACGAATGGTGCTATTTCGAGGAATATATTGGTTGAGGGAACGGAGGGAAATGATTACAGCATAGTATAGCAAGATATAGTAAAAGAGTTAGTCGAAATTTCGATGGGGGAAGCTTAAGAAATTAACGAACCAGTATTATAGGTATCGGAGCGAAACCCTGAATAAATTGATAAACCGCGAGTCCTATCTAGGATAGCCATGCCAAACGCACTTGCAATGGCTTGTCACACCGACAGTTAGGCGCTTGTTACACAATATTGCGTCTGAGTTCTGTCCAATTCTCGATGCTAGAGACATGGGAATTTAGTCAATAGTGTATGGATCAGGCGTGTATTGAAAGACGGGTACAGCCGCAATACATGGGGGCAATAAAGGGAAAATGCACGTCAGATAACCCCCGTGATTATAGAGGCAATTCAGCCAGATGGATAGATAGATAGATAGGCATAGGTGCATATATACAAAATATGGAAAAAAGTACATTGGCCAGACACATGCAGAAAATTGAACAGGGGACATTGACGGTTAAGGCAGCACCAATTACGAAGAGCGTATAAATATCACCGACACTAACTATGGGTATACACACCGCCGATTCACCCTAGTAGGTAGGTAGGAGTATATATGCCCAGGGCGAAATCGATTTATAAGCCGTTTGACAGACCCGTGAATAAAAAACCAGGTTTAAAAGCAAAATCAGAAAAACCCACTAACCCTCTACAAGCAAGTGGTAAGAAACACCACCCTCCCAAGAAGAGAGAAACCATATAGACGCGTAAATTACCTAGGTTTGAGAGTCACCGATTCAATATCGCCCAACAGCCCGAATACATTTTTGAGCAGCGCTTCAGTAGCCACTCGGCATATATTGTTGACCTATTGGCGAGTAGTAAAGTAGGATAGAAGAGGGAAAGGGACAGTGTGAATTAACAGGGGTACGGAGCGATGAAAAAGTCAGCTACGCACCAGGCATGAGGGAGGCTATGATGCATATAAACACTGCGCATCGAAACAAAGAGAATGCTCCCTAAAATGATATACAATACGCGATTTCCCTGAGGTACTCTCCTTCTCTTTCATTAGAGGAAAATACATAAAACACTTGGAATAGCTTAAAGCAAGGCCTACCTTGATGCGCTTAGTAGCCATGGCGGATTCAAACTGGATAGAAAAGAAAGGGTGCGACTAATGGACAATAAGGAAAATGAAATTGGACCAACTGAAGTGGAAAGAGCGAATAAAGCGAGAGCGAGATAGTTTAAGGTCGTGAAAATAGTTAAAAGGAGAAAACCCCTCTATGCATGCATATAGGAAATGGGAAACACGGAGTAGTAAGAAAGGGTGATGAGATACCAAAAAAGAAATACTTTAAGGGACGAAAGACAAACTTGACCCAGGCGAAGAGAACACACAGTATTATTATCCTCCTATATCCTATATAATATACCTCCACCGCCTCTTCCGTATTTCCCGTCCATTGGAAGCAAGTAAACCATGAAACCCCTCCCAACATTGGTGATTCCATTTTTCCCTTCACAGATTATCCCCGCCAGCCACACAATACATATATGGGAGATTTTATCTGGATGTTCCCCAATATAATATCCCATTTAGCTGTTACAAATAGGCAGCTAGTATTATTAATTATAACTCACTTCTCTATACAGAGGGTTTCCCATTAGTAATTAGATGTGGAAGGGCCGTAAACAGTAGTGGAACAAAGAAATCACACGATGGGTTGGAAAAGACAGGCTAAGGCAGCAATTCATCCCCCTCATAGAGTCCCGGGGATTCAAAAATATACTAGATTGGCAAAAAATATAATCATAGCTGTTTCGATAATCGCATCAATATGGGAGAGGTTCAACCGAGCTGTATAGCGAAAAATCCATTGGATGAAGCAAATATTACTGGTTAAAAATAAATCTCCCATACATTATCATTTAAAACCTTATACAGCTGGGCCGAATTTCACCCATATATTTTAAATGAACCAAACACATGGGAATATGGTATAAACTATCCTTCGCAAAATTGCACGTCAATTTATTTATGAATGGAGCAAAAACACACACACATAGAAATAGAGAAAAGATACGTAGAACCAACCAACGAAAAATAAAATAAAAATGAAGAAGAAGAAGAAAATCCAGACGGTAACAGACAGTGGAAGTATGGTAATACATTAATACAGCGAATGTAAACGGAAGAGATTGGGATTGATAATAGGACGATAAAGCAGGGTGATGAATGGGATGGAGAGGAAATGCCCAATGGGTTTCAAAAGTAAATGATAATAATAGTATAAAAGAATCTTGCGCAAGTGGATAAGTGTTGTTGAGTAAGGCATAGTAGTAGTAGTACTGGTGATAATAGTCCACAGCACAGCAATGAAACGACACAAGTGGTCGACTCTAGGAAAATATAAGAGGAATAGCATCCCCTCGGGTATACACCAGGAACCATCAGTGGGTGGGGGTCCGTATCCATTTTGCGTAGAAATGAATAGTAGTAATAGCAAAAATAAAAATAAAAGTAATGACGATGTCGATGTCGATGATGGATATAAGATCACAATCAAATAAGAGATCCGAAAAAGGGAATGTGAGAGGGTGAGAACATGGTACAAAGGCTTCGCCTTAGATTGAAGAGAAGATGCCACAGAAGAAATGAAATACGTAAATAAAAGCAGTATAGGATGATTTGGTGCTTTGGCAGGCCGAGAAAACCCTCAAGGAAGTAGTAAATATTGGATTAAGATTGGGTGCACCAAGGTGTGTATAGAGATAAGAAGGGAGCGGACACACACACGAAAGGAAGAGAAGTACGTTGAGAGCTGGCTGAATGGATAGTGTGTGACCCCTCTCTCCCACTGCGCTTGGGTGGGTGGCCTTTGGAACTATAGCCATGGGCCATAATGAATCGGGACCAAACCCTGTGGAGAATATAATAAGATAGAATAGAAAGAGTATCATCATATGATGAATAGAGTCGGGCCAAAATAGGTGAGATTAGTGGGTCCACGCTCTCTGCCTCTTAATCCACCCCACCAGGCATATTCAACGCTACCCATTGGCAATATGTCTCCCCCCCTTTAACCCTTTCCCCACAATGGGAAGGAATGGTAGAAGGAAGACGATGGTAACCGTAAGGTAAAATCGGACATTCCACTAGGCCACCCCTACCTAACCAAGGACCAACTCATTATGGGGTTTAAGAAGGGCCAACTCTCTCTCTTATTCTTCCAATAAGAAAACTACTATATAAAACTATATAGGTGTATATATATATGGATTTGTACACACATGGGCATATACTATACCGACTGAGGTTCCTGGAACATCGGTGGGGACGGCCGGTTCCTCCGGCCGGCAACCTGTTGGAGTAGCCGGGGCTGCAGTTGGTTAAAGGTTGGGGACAGCGGTGTATCGTACGCCGGCCGTAGGATATCAAAGTTACATACGAGATCCTCATTGACATTCATAATGGCCGCGGCATTATCAAACTCCCCGCAGTAGTTGGGTGCCGAAAACACCGTGACGAGGGTGCGGCCATTGAAGAACTCGTAGCCGTCTTCGACTACCATATGGGCGCGGCAGACCAGGTCCAGGTCGTGCTTGTTAAGGAATCCGTTGACGATGGACTTGCCGAAACAGAAGGAGACGCCGCGTTCGTTGTCCTCCCACTCCAGGGTATTTTCGGACGGATCGCTCCACAGCAGATCATTCAGCAGACCGTAGTCGGGTACATCCGTCGGCCGCTGGATGTTGCGGATATCGTCCATGGTATTGAGACTCGGTGACAAACCTCCGTGGACGCAAAAGATCTTGGAGGCCACGACAGCGGCGATGGGTAGGGTATTGAACACATTGACAAAGGTCTTCCATGTTTTCACATTGCAGCGCCGTTTACACTCGTCGTAGAAGCCGTAGACCCGGGTCACGTTGGCGCACTCGTGGTTGCCCCGCAATAAAAAGAAATTTTCGGGGTATTTGATCTTGTAGCACATGAGCAGAAGGATGGTTTCGAGGGACTGTTTGCCGCGGTCGACGTAGTCGCCTAGGAACAGGTAGTTGCTGTGAGGGGGGAACCCGCACTGGTTGAATAGGCGGAGCAGGTCAGGGTACTGGCCGTGTACGTCACCTACGATCCGGATGGGGGCGGAGAGTTCGAGGAAGGAAGGCTGCGACAGGAAGATCTCCCGGGCGGCGTGGCAGATGGCGGTGATTTCGGAGTTCTTGAGGCAAGGGGTCTTGGTGACTTTACCCGAAAAGCCGGCCTCGATGAGCCGTTGGATCATTTCATCGACACTGAATTCCTTGTTCTTTTCGGGATGGTTCACAACGGTGACGGAGCCCGATGATGTGGAGATGTAGTTGGTGAGGGAGATGGTACTGAGGCGCCGGTTATCATCGCCGTTCCGGATCAGAATGGGCTCGGTCTTACGTTCCACGGGTGCCATAGGGCCGGTGGCGTTGGGTACGGAGAGCCGGGAGCCGGCTCCATTGACACCCTGGGTGGAACCGGCCACCACGGAAGTTTCGTCGGTCATGCCATCCTCGGAACCAGCCACGGAGGCCAAGTGGGAAGCCGAGGGGTCAGGACCAGTGGAGTTCCGGGGAGCGGTGTTCTCCTCGGCGGCGTTGTACGGTAGCTGGTCGGAGGAGGAGGCTTGGCGGGTATTGTGAAACTGGGCTATATCGGTGGAGAGGCGACCCTCGGAACCGGTGCGGGCTCGGGAGGAGCGCTTGGAAGTTTGGTTGCCCATGGTATGAGTTATATGTATATATATATATATATATATATATGGGGGGGGGAAGTGGTAGAGTCGGGAAATGCACAGACGGCGTCGAAAAGGATAAGCTAGGGCGTGCAATAAAAACGGCGCAGGTTCAGGGGCTAAATAAAAAAGAAGAAGTTGGCGTAACTCGTGCCAGGGTAAGAAGAGGGTTAGAGGAGAGGGTTTTGGGCGGTGCGGAAGGTACACCACTGCACGAGAAAGCCAGATAAAGGGCGGGAGGGAAGAAAGCGAAGGGGAATAAAGAGGGGGGAGAGATTCCGGGGGATGTAGAGAAATATCAGGCCATTCTTTTAGAGTTGGGTTAAGGGATACAACGGCGGCCTAGTAGAGCGAGCGCAGAGAGGACTAGCCGGGGTGGAGAGAGTTAGTTATAAAGGAATGCAAAAGGAATTAAACAGATATAGTATATTGAGAAAGCGTAGCCACAGGCGCAGACGAATGGGAAAGTAGTTAAGAGAAAGAGAGAGAACCGGAAGGATAAGGGCGCATACAGACAGCAGCAGCAGTGGTGGTGTGGTGTGGTAGGTCACAACAACAAAAGAAGAGAGGGAGAAAGAGAGAGACCAAAAGGGAGGGGGGCATATACTCAGTAGAAGGAAGGAAGGGGGTGAGAGCCAAGATCAGACGAAACGGGCTGGAAGAAGGTCGTCGTATAGTTCAAGAAGAATTGGAGTAGTAGAAGTATATTACTCAAGACGATGTACCAGAGAATAGCTACAGAAGAAGAACCGCTCTTCTCCCCTAAGCGAATAGCGAACAGAGGGTGAGAGAATGGAAAGAAAGGGCTACGTAACTACTAACTGAACCACTTGGAGGGACTAATAAGAGTAATAGTAATAGGAACAAGGAATGCACCAGTGGCTGTCGGTAAAGGAATGGTGGAGTAACTCCACAGCAGTACCCAGGAAATAGCAGAGGTTGAAAGAACAGAACAGAAGAGAAGAGCGAATTAATAGTCAACAAGCCCAACCGAAGAACAGAAGTATCGTCGGGCTGTGGCGAGGGAAGGCGCGGCGCTAGCCACAACGAACCCACTGCCGACGGTCGGTAGAGCCTGGAACAACAGGGCCGGCGTCACCAACGACGCCCTTTCGCAGCGGAGGAGGGGGAAGGATAACAACTACTAAGCCTACGCTGGTTATTGTAGTGGTGGTATGTCCACCCACTGCCACACTGCCTTGCTTTCTTCTTACCTGAAGAGATCAATATTAAGGCAAAATGGGTACATGTGACACACACATTCGGGGGTTAATTAATACAACCCACCCAAGCGTATATATACTAGAGAGGGCTTCTTCCACTACTCCTCTACTCTGCCAAAGTGGATAGTATAGTTAGTATATACAACAGACAGGAGGAAAGGTCCAAATCCCTGCAAGCAAAATCTCGTCCGATTTTTGGCCTATAGGGAGGTGGCAAATTTAGCAGAAATTCGACAGGTTGTTCGCCAAGACATCCCCCAACAACCAAGTTTCCCCTTAATTATACCCAGCAACCTGGATTAATCATTCCCAATCTGGGAGGGAAGATCGCTTCTCTGGTCTGTTCTTTTCTTTGGCCTCGCCCACCTATCCCAATAACCGGTATGTGGCACCACCACCACCTCCCTCTTCTTAATCGCCCTGCTGTTGTCAAATCACCCGATCATTATGATGTGAACACCGTGTCTTCCAAGAGAGGGAGAAAAAGAGAGAGAGAAGGGGAGGTTGCACACAAGTCCGAGAGTCATCAAGTCTCTCTCTCCCTAGGGTCCGCAGCTCTTCTGCTATGGTACACCCTCCCCCCTCGATAGAACTGGCTGCTAATATTATAATCAATTTATTTTAGTGGCAACAGAATGGAAGCGCGGAGGAGGAGAAATAAGAAAAGGGGTCCAGGGGCATATTAAACGTGTGTGTGTGTGTGTGTGCGGGGAGAGGGTTTCTCCATGAGGCTACCAATCGGAGCGTTTCTGCTAGCATCCATTGGTGGAAATTAAAGACCCAATAATATTGCTGCCCCATTATTACCCGCACGAATAGTTGGGGGCCTATATAACTGGACTGGTTTAAGTGGAGGGATGTCGAAGTAGAGAGGGTTGGTAATCTTACTGGCGTCACCTGATTTTACCTGCCCTATACTTTTATATATCCACCTATTGCACACACCCACATTTATTTCTTTCCCTGCCCCTCCTTCCTAGTTATTCAGCGCTGCGGACATTCTACTTGGAACCAATCTCCTCCTCCCCCCATGGCCTCTATATCACTCACTCACACGAACCCCTTAATCTACGTGCTATAATGGTGGCTAATTTAAGGGTTTCGTGGTTTTCAACGATGATGAGTCGAGTGTTTCTTGTTTCCCAAATCACCTAATATCTCTCCTACCACGATGTCTTGGGAATAGCGGTAAATGTAATATATATAAGGAGCACCAAGAACCACATCCACACCCACTCTGATCACAAGATCTTTGTCAAGTCCATTAATCAATTCCACCCGCTGAATGAAAAGCCACCCCACCTTCCAATACATATACAAGGAAAGTAAATAATAGCCAAAATCTATAATAACCACAACTTTATATATATATATATATATATATGGGTGAAATTCGGCCCAGGCGTATAAGGTTTTAAATAATTAGTATATGGGATACTTAATTTTAACCAGCAATATTTGCTTCATCCAACGGATTTTTT
>JANBQC010000755.1:0-11697 GCA_027576995.1 Dimargaris cristalligena
GCTTCATATCCTGCCAAAAATAACTCCCGGGTAATCGTTGAGACAGTGGGCCTATATGTGGCTACTCTGTTACGTCCAGAGAATACAACTACCGGGCGTTAGACCTGCAACCGTGACAATCCCGCAATGTCAATCCCATGGACCATGAATTGTCTTGGTATCCATTTGTAGACTTGAAAATGCTCCACCGTTGCTTATTCCATCTTTGCTATACAATCCTTCCGCAGAGTGCTAGTGTCTACCCATCCCCGCATTCTAACCGTTTTCCTGTTGACACCCCGTTTCCGTACATTCCTTCCAAATGGTAGACCTCCAGCCTTCTCACCAGTTAGCCCACCCATCCACCATACTATTACCCATTCGACTCTATTCCCAAGTGCATATACTGTGCGTGATTATTTCCTGTTGAAAGAAAATGTATTGTCTACGCTGTTGTTATTTTCAGTCCTTCAGTGCGCCAATACTGTGGTCTCATTAATCATTGGTGAACTATTCGCAACTAAAATACATTCGATAGATTGAAACTTGGCTTGGCTAGTTCAAACTCAGGCATCCGGAACTAACTATTCCTACAAAAACAATACCGCTGTTATTAAGCGAACTAATGAAATGCCTCTTTGCCGTTTTTAGGGATCTATTCTCTCTAGTTTTTTGACCATCTATAGTATCTAATGTACCTTTTTCAGGTGGGCTGTACATCGACTTGCTTTTATTGGAAATGCAATGAAATAGGGGCTCTATGTGGCCTGTTGACAGTTGCTGGTTGTCATTAACCACCTTGACTACGACTAGTGGACCAGACGCCTGGAGAACCGTTTTAGCTGAACCATGAAAACATTTCGAGCCGCTTAAGAGTGCGGTTTCCCCACGCCTCCTACTATTTAGGTATCGGATTAATATAGCCCCACAATGATAAACCAGAGCGTCAGGTCGAATTTTTATCTAGTAAATCTTATATGCCATGCACAAGCTTTCGGACACGGCGCTTTAAATGTGTTACAGTGATGTTGAGCTTTGCCCATTACACTGTTATACTACTCAAACGGATACATTTAGTCCCTAAATGCCTTTGATTTCTCCGTTACACCTCAAGCACAGCCACTCCATTCGTTGGCAGCATTTTGGGGCCCGCCCTGTCCATGCTGGTTAACTTATAGCCGTTGAGCATGGTGTTGTTCACACTTGATAATTGGGCCGTGTGGTCTTTCATGTGGCCCAATGGTTAACGAGTTCAGCCAGCGAAACGGGCACTTCGGCTCAACCACGACCGATTCCGAATTCATTAATGAATCGAGGGCGCTGCATCCCTCCGTGGGGTTTTTTACACCCCTTTTGACTTGCCCCCCTCTCATTATTTTCGCTGCTTGACCGTCCATAACCAATTTATTTTAATTTTGGGTGTTTGAAACAGCCGGTCCTTGTCACTCAGTGTCTTTATTTACAATACGGGTTAGCCAAAATCCAAAAAAAACAAACATTTTACCTGTCTCCATAATAAATTGATAATGAAATTGTGGTTACTTCTTCCCTTTACTTTAGGTGAAACTGCCCTGAGGTATATACATGGTTTTTATTTCAGCTACATAACAATATACCCGTTTGACGGGAATGAATATGGAGGTTAAATATATATTTCCCACCTTCTCCCCTTTTTACATTACATCCAAAGTCCTATACGGGCGTGTTAGCCTATACTCTGATGTATATTTTTTCCACTTTTCTTTTAAAAAACAAATTATGAGTTTCGGTTTATATATTTGCGTAAGCATACCCATTCGCTTCAATTGCCGATAAACCATTATTATGCCTGATTTTAAATTCGAATTTATGTATTTATGAGTGTGTCTTTCTAACGCATCTTGTATACCAGCAAACGAATGGTCCGTATGTCTTACAGTAGGAGAAAATATGAGGATAATATAAAAATACAACATTACCACTTCATTCCTTCTGACTGTTCCTATTTTTTTTTTGAAAGTAGGGCATTTGGTCTTAATCGCATGGTCGAATAGTCTACGTCATCTTTAACTATAGGAGACAGCTAAAGATAGCTTGGTTATAATTTTTTATTTTCAAGTCATCCCAGCCAAGTGTAATGGTATTACACCGATTTGATCTACGGTTCAGCGACGCACTTTTGGTGTATAGAAAGGTGGGGGTTGGGTAGACTCAGAAAATATGGGTTTTTCCGACGGTTTAGTTCATTGCCTAGGGGACAGCGCAAGGCGTGCGGAAAAAAAGTTGCTAAAAGTAGAATTCTGTAAAACTCCTTCGGTACAACGTACCACCACTGCTGCCTATGTAAGGGCGATAATAATAGAGGGGGGGGCGAGGCCACCAATGCCCATTGCTTAACTATGCCCTTTCCACCCCCCCTACCTATTTGAGCCTATACGAAGACTGTGCGACGAGGCCAGCTGGGCAGTAGAGCGAGGGATGCGAAAGGGGAGGGGCGGCACAGGGAACTTGTAAGGCTACTGCTAAAGCGAGATGGTTAGTACGACCACGTTAATGTGTAACCCCTCTGTGGCCCTCCCTGTTCCACGCCCGGGCCTTCGTCCGACGACCCACAGGAACGAATAAGTTAGGCGAAGGCGTATGCCAATTTTCGACGGTTTCACTGCGTTACGGCTTGGCACGGAGGGGAAAGGGGTACATAGTATCGCTCGCCAATCGATTGGAAGGCAGAGAGCGGAGCAGTCGCTGGCTGTAGCACAATCGGTACCCTTCTCTTTCTCCTCCTTTCCCCTCGATGCTGCACTCCTCTCCTGCGGCTTAAGATTTGACGACTATCACTCGCTGTCCGCCGCAACACAGGTACAACCCTTCCCCAGCGTTGTCTCTCGTTCGTACGGCGTATTATAAAAGGGACTGTGTGCGGCCCTTTGGTCACCATCTCATACTTCGATAACTTGTCATCGCACTTCCCCCCTCCTCTCTCCCTTAGTTTCCTTTCCCCTCACCCCTGCTTAGTGGCACATTACTGCCATCAACTGATTTTTTATCGGTACTGACATTACAATCCACTAAACTATACTTTTAGTACCGACTCTTTGATTTGTATTGAACCCCCCCCCTTCTACATCGTAATACACCATATTTAACCAACAATTTGCATATTCTCTTACACACAGCCAATAACCATGAGGATTGCTCTACCCATCTGTCATATTTTTATGACAGCGGTTGTTTTAGCTAGCGTCGCCGCGGATACCCCGCCAACCTCCGACGACCCACAACTATCTTTAGTGCCCTTTAGCTTGTGGTCCGGTCAAGAAAATGAATACCTCACCACCGCTGACACTAGCAGTTCGCGACAAGGTCTTGGTCTTAGCAGCATCAGTCCCATCCCTGTAGGTGACTACCGAAACAAGAAACAGGACAACGAGCTTTCCCAATTCAATCCCAACCAGGATTGCGAAGAGAAACACTATGACTTCAGCGACCCCAAAGATCTCGATGCCTTCCGCATTGAAAGCTGTGCGCAAAACGTGCGGGTGGAGGACGGGTCTTTGGCCATGGATATCACCCCCGAGTGTAAAGCCGCGACCATTGGTTACCGAGTGCTTATGAGCGAAGGTCGGGTCACCGCTCGCATGCGCGCGCCCAACATGAACGGCACCGTCACCTGCATGATTATGATGGGTACACACATTCAGGATGAAATCGATATCGAAATTGTGGGGTCCAGTCTCGGGGTCGTCCAAACCATGCTTTGGAGCAACGGGGAACGCATTCCCGGCTACGAGCGCTCCCAAAATGACCAGGTCCCCCATAGCGACGCGTCCCGGGGCTTTATTGAATTCGCCATCGAATTTACCCACGAGTACATCGCCTGGTTCATGAACGGGGAACTGATTCGAGTGATTCGCAAGGACCAGATTTTGGTGCTCCCCACGTTCGCTAATGAACTGAAATTCGGACTGTGGGACGGAAGTGACTTCGGTTTCTGGGCCGGCACCGTGGACTACAGCGTGACCCCCAGATTTACGGCGTACGTCGATTCCATGACGGTGAAGCCCTTTGGGGAATGTGGCGTGCGAACGGACGAACAGTACATAAGCCAGAAGAAGAACCCCGTCAAGTACGAAGGGCCACTGTTTGAAATGAAGGGGCCGATACCCGCTATCAACCGGAATGAAGACTACCACACCCCAGCCTCATCATCATCCTCCTCCTCGCGGATGACGGGTTGGTTTTTACCCTTGACCCTGTCCTTAGGCCTGGCCGCTTGGTTATCGAGTGGACGTCACTGATTGTTAGTTTTAAGTTTACTCCCTGTTTTTATTGTCATGCTTCTGCAACTCCCTGTTACTCGGGCATGCTCTGTTCCATGATGTTCGTTCAGAAACATACACGATCATTATTACTAGTTTTACTTCGCTTGCTTATGTTTTTTTGACATGGGCATAATCCGCCCAATGTAGATACACGCTTACTTATATTCGATAACCCCCCTCCACCCCTTTGTAGGCGTCCTGTAAATATAACAAAATGCCCTATATAAATACGTTTACATATAATAGAAGGCCGAACACTCGGAATGTGAATTTCAGTCACATCCATGTGGATAAAGAGATTATAGATATGCCAGTACTAAAGCACACCTAGTGGGATTTATAAATCAGCAAAACGGTCGCTTGAAGTGCAGCTGAACCAAGTAGAGGGGCGCGCCAACAAAGAGCGAGGCATAATAGCAGTAGCTAATAGTAAAGCTTAATGAGTTCATCACTCACCCCCGAGGGTGTCAGGACCCCCAAGTCCGTGATTAGAAGTGTGATAAACGACGGTGGCGTGCAATCCACCCACGGGTTTGTCTTGGCCAGGCCCAAGGCAGCCCCGTCCAGCTACATTGAGTTGGCATCGGACAAGGAAGGCGAAGGGGAAGCGACAGACTGTGGCGAATCGAACGGTAGGATCTGAGCCGTATGCATGGGTAAATCAAACTGGTTAAGGGGGAACAACGGGCACAGGTTTGTGGCTTTCCGCCACAGCGTAGAAGGGTTTGCGGGCGGCTTTTGCAATGGTGGAAATCTGGTAGGAACCGATTTGGTTAATGAGGCTATCATTTTCCACCACCCCTTCGACACCCACGAGGTCAAAATCCGTAACTTACATTATGTAACCAACGGTAAAGTTGAGGACGACTGTACAGGGAATGTCGGCATGGCTTAAATGGACGGCGGTACGGTAATCGCTGTTGATAGGTCGGGCTTCGGTCATGTAAACGCGGGACTACGAATATACCAAAATGGTCTGTGGTTTAGTGGGTAGACCGGCGAGGTAGAGAAACACGAATGTACGAGTGGTTAATAGTTAGTATTGTATATTATAATCACACCGGCAATGTAGGATAAAATAGTTTGGATTGAACCAGGTCAGAAGTATTGCCAGGGAGCCCTTTAGTTTTCGTCGTTGACCAGTTCTGATTGAATGGTCCGGTATATAGACTAGAATAATTGGGTTGCTGACCGAGTCATCGCGGATGAAAGGTTTACCTAATTCGGCGATACTTTCGCGGCACGAGGCAGCTTTCTCGACAAACTTAGTGCCCAGGTTGATGAGGTTTTGGTGGCATTCCTCCACATTGGCATCAGTCATACGGGTTACGGCTTGTATTGTTACGTTTGGTCGAGGTGGACTAGTATTTAAGGGAGCCGAGTAGGGCATGAGGTTTTTTAAGATATATATGATTATTTTATTAGAACATAAAGAACCCATGTTATGACGAGTTAACCCTTATTTTATACTCTGGGCACGTTAGTATTGATGGTAAGTCTTGTAACTGTTCGCTCCCCGCTTGGCGGTGCACTCTCACTGAGGGAGTCAGGAGACCCCTCTGGTTCAGGAGGACTGATTCCCTCTAATGGTTGCAGTATGAACAAATACTACCCAACGACCAGGGGAACGGGGTTCCGGGCGGATGATTTGAGGACCTGGGCGATATCCTGGGCCATTACTACAAACTCGGAGGTAGTTGAGGCTGTAGGTTCGACCAGGTTGGGCGGGAATGATGATAGATGGTATAAAGAACGAGTCTAATGGTGGATTAGCAAGTGTTTGGAATGGTGAAGAGGGGTATTCAAGAGCCTCGGAGAGTGACTTCAAAGGTAACTTTATAGCCGACTGGGACGCAGTCGGTACACGCTGTGGCTCCTGGTACTCAGAAAAGGAGGATTGGGCATATTTAACCTACCTTGCGACCGATGAATAAATTCTACCAGGGACTGCACTGCGGCCACGGGCATAGACATACCTTGTTTATGTGGATAAAGGTTGGGGATATAGGCAGATGAATCCAATGAAATACTGGTATACACACAAAAGCTTTAGACTGGGTCCATTATGTCGATTGTACTGCCAGTAGATGACGTCGGCGAACTGGGACGCGTGCAGGGAAAATCAACGTCGAGGGGTCTATGTGACATTGTTCCCATACCGGGATAGCTAGCGTTGACGTCGCTGTTGGAAAAAGAGCGGGGCAGCTTCTTGGGCCATGTCGAATAGGTAATGCTATTGGATTGTCTCGGAGTATAAAGAACTGGTCTATTTCACAAAGTCCGTAAGTGAATGCGAAACTGAGCCTCAATAAAAATAGAGCGGTGGTTATAAATGGGCACCAATGCTGGAAGTCGAGCTGTTTCATTAGGTCCCTATTCGTTCCACAGTCTTGCCAAGCCCTTCCTATCTGTAAGTAACCTGGCTGTCAATATTGAACCGAGTTCCTGGGTGACTGTTCTGTACCGATTGCCTTTTTGACCACGATACGGAGGTCACGTGTCGTAGAAGATATGGCAAAGGACTCTAGGTCAGTGAGGAAGGGGGCCAAAGTAGCGATAGCTTCAGATGTGAATTTTCCATACTGATTGTAACTGTGGTTCAATTAGGAGGAATTCAGCTCCGCAGGCTGCTTTATAGGTCAGTCAGTTGCCTAGCCTCTTCTTCACCTATCCTGCTATTTCATTGTTGTGGGCCCTGTGGGTTGTTGTACAACAGTCTCATTCCCTTTCCTTTCCTTTTCTTGAATTCTTTTAACCTACTACTATCCCGTAAAGCTGTTGTTGTGGGGCTCCTTTCACATGCCCCCAGTCCCATTTGTCCGCTGACAGTGCTATTCCAGCCAACCCCTTTTAGGACCAGTTTGAAAGGCGACTGCTGCGGCTTTACCTGATAACGACAACACTTAAAGACCTTCCCTCACTTCATAGAAACAACTCGTAAATTGGGTCTGTAAAAGTCACCATGTCGCATACTGAGTCAGGCCGATCGTCTCACAGGTAATACGGTTTTCATTCATGACTTATGCTGGTTTCTAATAATTACCCGTTTCTAACCACCTGGTCTTTCGGGCAACCAAATAGCCAAACTATTTTAATTGCTTTAGTATGCTAACGCTAGAACATACCCCTATTAATCCACATCTATGACCACTGGTTCTACAGGAAGCGAAAGGCAGGCGACTATTCATATGAAGATGGGGGCGATTCAGGGTCCGATGCCGATTTTAGCCCTCAAGGTATCGGAGTGCGGAAAAGTAAATGTAAGAACTAGGGGTCACTACTGTACATTATCGACTTAACTATTAAAGACAATTGCACTGCTTCCGAACTCTATCAGGACGATTGAGTGATGGCTCTCTAGTGAGTTGACTATCTATTCTATTGACGCCCTTAGTTTCTGCTTTTCCATTGAAATATCTTGTATGACTACTAAAATCCCTTAGCCAGCGATTATCGGAAGCCGGACGACGGCGATGAATTCTTTGGCGGCGATTGTACCCAGAACGCTTCATCAGCCCCCGTCTCACGGATGGGATCCGATCTTGCCAGGTAACGATAAACAGCTTCTAACATCTATCTCTTTTTTCCTCTCGTTATTTGAGTAATTCGCAAAATTATGGGTTTGTACCACCAGCGAAGGATTGCCATGTGCTAAAGCTACTCAGCTTTCACCCACCTTAGTTTTGCTGGCTCTAACTACAATTTTACGGCCCATTTCATTCACTATCATGATAAACTGCTAATGTAACTGCCGCAGCAGGCGAAATCGATCCCGTCGCTCTCGAAAACAGGAGGATGATGACTTGGAACTGGCTATTCGGCTATCGTTGATCGAGGCGGAAAAGTCACATGATCCCCAGACAGCCGCTGCATCGGACCAGCCCGGTGCCCGCCAGACCACACCTCCTTCTGCACTGGCACCCGTCACTGCTGCACCTTTTGAAACCGACCAGGCTACTAGGACTCCTCCCATCGCCCTTCCTGGAAATATGGGAGTCAGCTTTACCCGAAGAAATAATACCCCGCACTCACCTGTTCCATTTGAAACCCCCCATTCGCTCAAACCACATGCACCAACTAGTACCTCCCAGTTCGTTTCTTTTAACCAAGCTCGGCAACTCGCTCTTTCTAACTTTACCTCGGACACCTCTATTTCTTTAAACGCTGGCAGTGTTGCCTCCTCCTCAAGTACTGGCCGGCCCGAAGGCCATTCCAATTTACACCCGGACAGTCCACCTACTCATTTGTCCATTCCACTTTCACCACCGCCGCGACTTTCTCAGTCCATTGCCGATACCGAGGTTGACCCTTTTCCCATTTCCCCAGCCGAAAGTTCGTCTAGCTCTACCAATAGTATCGCCAACCTTCTCAACCCCGTGCCCCCGGCCTCACCCACCATGCCTACTCGACGAACCCGGTCCAATTCCCGTACCACCGAAGCTTCGGAAGCTCCGGCACCCTCTACCTCTGATACAACTACCATTATGGTGCCTTCTAACCCCACCATCTCCGACCACGAGCCCACCACCCCAGTGCGGCGAGCCCGTTCCACTCGCAAGGCTGCGCAAAAGCCACCCAAATATACGTTCGATGAACCGCCGGCCAACAAATACGCTGCCAAGGATGAGGATAGGGAGAGTAGTGACGACTTCGAGAGTTTCCCCAGCTCCGGGAGGGCGATTCGTAAAGCGAAAACGACTAAAACGGCCAACTCCCCGGCAAATCAATCACGGACCACAAAGGCGGCGGCAACTGAGAAACCGGGCCCAGCCTCAGTAAAGGCTAGACGAGTTGTTGCTGCTGCGGCGGCAGAGTCCATAACCCCGCTTCGTTCCAGACGTCACGTGATTTTGCCACCGTCCGGGCTCCACGATAATTCCGATAGTGATCTTACCGATCTTCCTGACTCGGACACACTCGATGAACAGACACCTCGGCCCAGCAGAACGAAATCGCAGCCTCCCAACACGTCCCAGGTTGATAATCTATTCAATCATACAAGCCCCTCGACTGATCAGAATCCCCCAGCATTGGCCCAGATTCGCTCCTCTGCTAGCCACCAACCGGCCAAATTAAATGGGCAGCCTATATCTGGGGATGAAAACGATGAAGAGAGTGCTGTCGACCTTGATCTTGGTGATGATGATACAGATGATGAAGAAGATGGCGAAGGCTGTGAGGAGGAAAACGAAGCCACTGACAGTGACAATGAAGATGAATTTATGGAACCATCTACTAAAAAAACTTCTAGTAAATCGACTGCTGCTCCAAAAGGCAAAGTATCAGTTAAGCGGAAACCCTCAGTAGCTTCCATAACACCCACTGCTGTGTCAGTTCACAAGAAACTAGTAACTCGACCATCAACTCCTTCAACTACTGAGCTCCTCCGGAACAAGGTAAGCTATGCCCAGCCTCCCCCTCGTCAACTGGACTGCTGTTTCGGATTTCTAACAATACTGACATGACCTCCCCCCACTACTCTAGTGCATCCCCATATTTCATATGTATCCCGTCTAATGACTTCGTAAACTGTACCATGTTCACTGTTATTAATCGGTTGGCCGCCTTCCTAGTCTAATGGGTCAGGTAAGTATATGCCCTATTAAATAGCCATGGGGAAGCCCTAATCAATATAGCGGCCAATGGCCTCGGTTTTCCTCAATGGGTAGTCACATCTAACCACTTTTACGTTTTCCGTCTTCTGCGCAACCCTCCCCTCTGCTCAACAGCACTATCGCCGAAAACGGGTTTATTGCGACGCACTGTTTCCAAGCCTCGTAAGTAACTGTCCATCATTTATTTACACCATTTCATACAGTTTTCTAGGCTGCTACAGAGTGTGATACTGGATATGCTTCGAAGGGGTCTGGAAACATAATATCCATTTCAATGTTTCGTCAGTATACATGTTTCCTTCTAATCACACTTTCCAACCTTCAATCTATTGAAATGCTAATTGCCGGAATAGAATCGACTATACCGCTGGCTTCCCTCAATTTGCCAGGCACCCCAGTAAGGCGAGTAGGGTTGTCACGACGTCGACCGGGTGGTCCCAAATTACACGCATACTTAAAAGAATAGTGGAACCATCAGAATAACAAGCAACCCATACATATTCCCTTATATTTTGAAATAAATTAGTATGAAATAATCAGATATAGCATATATACGCTCCCTTCTGGGTTAGAGAAAGATTGATTTGAACAATCATTAACTATAATTTAAATAGATTCTGTAGTTAAGAGAAGTAAAGGTAAAACTGTGGCCACATATAATATATTGCAACTATATTAGTTAATATAATTAACCGCTCCAGTCAAAATGGTTCTGCCTATTTAATCTCAAAAAAAAAAAAAAAAAAAGTGGCTAAATGACCATAAGTAGTGGCGTAATGGGCAATATTTAAAGGATATTTGGCCTAACAGGCCAGCTCCTTGCTATGTAGAAGTATAGGTAAGAGAGGTATATGGTAAAATATGAAGTATTGGAGAAATGTGCGATGTATCATTGTATATGAAAAAAAATAACCCGATATGGGAGTAGTTCAACAAGGCTGTATAACGAAAAATCCATTTGATGAGGCAAGTACTACTGGTTGAAAATAAACATCCCACCAATTTTCCCATACACATATCGGTTAAACCCTTATACAACCAAACTGAACTTTACCCATATCTAGATTCATCTCTGTTAAGCCAAACTAGACTTGTCCTTCAGTAAAAAGAAGCGACCGTCGAGATGCCCCATAGAACCATTACTTTACAGCATATTTAAGAAGGAAGGCACAATAATGTAGGGCTGGTCCCATAATACCATAGTCCAACAGATATCAGGGAATCTGGAAGGAATAAAAAACATATAGTCCAAAGCATTAAATATTGTTTTGGCGACATATTTGATACCAAAGTTACCAGTATCGTAGCTAGGATTAACTTACCAATGGCTAATGTAAGAATGGCACCATTACAATGAAGGACCGGTGGATACAGCTGTGAAGGCATTTATTTTTAATCCAACATGAATTAACGTACACAGTTTTCAAGCTAATAGACAGAAATGAATAGAAAATTGTATGGTGGTTGAATAGGCTCGCCAGTGACAGGGGTAGTAGCCTACCATTTGGAAGGAATGTTAAGAAGTAGACTGATAATGGGAAAACGTCTAGAAGGCAGGAATGGGTAGACACTGGCACTCTGCCGAAGGATTGTATGGAATAGGTGGGATAAGCAGAGGTTGAGCATTGCCAAGGCTATAAATTAATAAGGCACACCATGGTCCATCGGACTGGGCATACGGGATTGGCATGGGTGTACGTCCAATGCCTGGTAGTCATATAATTAGGACGTAACAGAGTAGCCACATATAGGCCCACTGTCTCAACGATTACCCGGGAGTTATTTTTGGCAGGATATGAAGC
>JANBQC010000757.1:0-11660 GCA_027576995.1 Dimargaris cristalligena
ACCATTGACCAATACGCCACTGACAAAAATGATGAAATTGAGAAATATTGCCTGTTGGATTTCTATCGCTTCGCCAAACTTAACAAGGATGCCCCGTTATTTCAGCTGAACGCCTGGGGTTTTATTAATCCCGACCACTTGTCTAGTGCAGCGCTAGCAGATCAATTTCCACTACTGGCTTTAGTGGATGCCCTATCCAGCGGTCGTCAAGTCTTCGAAATACTTTGCACTCTGTTCGACCCCAAGTTCAGAAATAGCATCGTCGAAGGCTGGGAGCCCACGGACTTAGAAGGAGTGCACCGGTTAGTAGACTTTGGTAATGATCCTGAGGAGGAACCGGACATCAATGAGCACATTTTTAGTGCGGTGATTCCTCGAGTGATTTCACTAGTCATGGCCCGCTTAGCTACGACAAATCGATTCGATCACCTAATGGAGTTTATGGATAGTCTTCCGGTCTTTCTTGAAACACTGGACAGTACATGGAATAATATCAGAGACCCCTATTTCGGGGACATCTACATATATCACTCATTTAGCCGATTGGCGGTTATCTTGGCCGCGGTGGGCCACCACAAGCCGGCCCTGGAGCAGTTCGCCCGAGTCTATACAGATGGTACGTCCGCTATTCCCCCTAATAAGATGCCTGCGGCCCAATCGGAGTTGATCTATATTATGAGACTCGGCGACCTTCCTAAAGGTGCCGAATTTCTACGACAGTACTGGGGGCTTCCACCCACCTCTGGCCCAGAGAACACTTCCTCAACCACCATCGACGGAGAGACCCGTGATTACACTCCAGAGGTAGAACCTCTTATAGGGTTCACATATAGCCTGGAATTTCTTAGTGGTATTTTTAACTTGAGTGATGACAACCACATGGTCGTAGCGATGTATCGAACCGATAATATCTCCGACGAAGTGGCCAAATTACCCAAGGGAGACGAACTGTTCCTTTCTTATATGTGGAATCAATTCGCACGCGAAATGAGATCTGAGAAGTTTGCTCATCTGAGGCGCCTTGCCTATGCGAGTACACAAGTAGTCGATGAGATGGGTGTGCAAGTATCAGTCAATGAACTCCAAGAATTTAGTGGTGTCATCCCATCGGATTTTTAATCTTCAGTGGACATATGCTCCGTCGACAACAACTGTAGCTTAGTTTTTTTCTTGCTCAATATTACTGTTCTGTCAACTACACCAAGTTTATTTATAGGATTTAGTTAAAATATATGCGCAAAATAAATTTTGTTTTGCCCAATAAATAATCATAATCAGCGCTAATGAGTGCCAGATGGGCTTGGCTGTAAACAGGAGAACTAATGGGCATATTCTATACCATCGACTATAACTATATTTAAAAAGATGTGCAATTGGCAGGCGGGACAGCCATCCCATGTTGGTTGGCGGGATGCCCGAGTTTGTTTAATGGCTAGAAGCAAGCCATATGGTGTCAATACGGCCGTGTAGTATTTTTTTAAGAATGCCCTCAGGAACACGGGTAGGTTTGACCTGTCTCTAGTGGAATTCAACATTACTGACAAACTATTGGAGGAATAGCTGGACCAGACTGCTCCCCTATGGACAATAGTAGTCGATAGGAGATGCCTTAGATGTAGTTCCGTAGGATTTTGAATACAGGAGAAATACAGGCGGATAATGATGTGAACACTGTAATAGTCGGTCTGACTTAAGCCTACTATACTGCACAATTGACCTGGATTTATCGCTTCATTAAATCCTACGCAACTCGGATTTAGCCGTATTCTACATAGCAACTGTACGTAGTCCGCTATAATCTGAGTATTTGGTGAGTAAAATACTCGTGAATGGGCTGATATACAGCAGATGCCTATCATAATCACCACAGCCGTTAAACACCACTATCGTCTCGGTGGTTTCATCGGAGTTTACTAAGTAAGAATACTCGTCACAGAATTAGGATATATATTAAAATTACAATACAGATGGGTCATTGGTATAACACGATTTTGGAGAATTATATAATTGCAGACATATTCCGCGTGGACTCGGGCGAATACCCTCGTTCATCAATGGAATGCGAGGGGGATACTATCGCTCGGGGTTTACCCAACGGGAATCCCGGTGATTTAAGCCGACTGGGGGTACAGTTGGTCCGGCAGAGCGGACAGCGGGCACATTTCTTGGTGAGCCACGGATCGATACAGGTCGCGTGAAAGGCATGTCGACAGGGTAACCGACGCAGCAATTCGCCTGTTTGAAAATCGTCCGAGCAAACCCCACACATGGGCGGGCCTTTCAAATCGCGGTTCATAATATCCTCGCGGATCTTTTGGTGGATCCGGCGGTTCGGACCTGAGCAGCCCAGACGAACCTTACTTGGTTTAGGGTGACCGCTGACAATGGTCATCGACCTTGACGTTAGTGAGGGGGTCGGGATAATGATGGGGGCGGGAAGCCGCTTGCCGGTTTTAGTGGTCCGCAGAGTCATGGGGATATCGGGGTGGGATTCCGCCAGGATTGGGTCGTTTTGCTGTTTTTGGGCTAGCATGCGGGCCATGATGGGGGGGACGGGAGGGGCCGTTTTCTCATCAAAGGTAAATGTCCCCGCCTGCGCAATCGTCGCTTGGGAGCTCACCGCGGATATGGGCGACACGATATTGTCACCCTCTTCGTTCTCGTCCTCTCCTTCGCCTCGGCTGGAGGAATGGTTGATATTGACGGTCGAGCAGGAAAGCATGGACATCTTCTCAAACGCCCCTGCCCTCGACATATTGGCCATTGACCGGCTTCCGGCTAAGGAACAGTCAACAGAGCGGGGGGTCGCCGTGTCGCTGTCATCGTCATCACTATCTTCGTCGCTGGAGGTACGCAGCTGTGACGCTGCATCCTGGTACTTGCGAATAGCTACGCGCGTCGACATGGGGAAGGCACGGTAATCGGAGCTCGAATAAGTTAGAGTCGTTAGTAGGTGTAGCTGTTCGGTCTGGAGTGGGGGAGCATTCTGGGACCTAACGGGGCGACACATGAGCAGCTGAATCTTTTGTTGGCGGCAATTCTCCTGATTCTTGTCTTTAAGGGCGGCCATACGGCGACGATTTCGGCGGTTACGAAAGCACATGAAACCAATGATACCTAGAATGCAGGCGTGCAGTGAGTCGGAATTAGCAAGTCCCAGGGACAACTGTTAGGTGTCAGTGAATCTATTATTGTGTGGGGGGGGTATAATATGACACGAATAAAGGGGATATCTTAGCTGCCCAAGTGACGAGCTAAAGTCCAAATAATCGACGAATGGCCCCCGTACCAGCTGTATCAGATTGGCAATAAAGGTATACAGTCCGGTTATATCAACAGCAAAGCCCTAAGCATCTGAATGAATTATCTATACCTACCGAAAATAGCCAAGACGAGCAAGGGGATGGTGATGCCCAACACCAGACCCATATCGACACTACCGCTAGCGACGACGGTATTGTTGGACATGATCCGCACCCCGGACATGTAGAGGCGCACCCAAATACGCACGTAGTACTTCTTGTCGGGGTCCTCCTGGATACTGTTGAAGCTGTTCAGACTCGGGAGGGCGCTGGTTTTGTTGGAGGCCGAGTTGGCGGGGTCCCGCTCGAAGACGGCGATCTGGTTCCGAATCTGGGAGCCTTGGGTAAAGGACAGGAGGAATATAGGGGCGTCCAGGTCGGTGGTGAAACTCGACAGGAATTCGATGGGGGTGCTCTCGGACATGGGGTAAATGACGATGGCCCTGTGCCCGAGCTGCTTCATGGCCGGCAACAGGGCCAGCACTTGGGAACGATTGTAGGCGCCTATGAGGGGAATGTGCTCCACCTGGGGGACGAGGTTGGGAAGCTCGCCCTCGGTGTAGGGGTACACGACACCGCCATAGGGGCCCACGGCGTTCTTGGGAATGAGGGAGGAGTAGACGGTGTTTTGGGTGGTAATGGTGGTGGTGGAGATGTTATTGGCGACTTGGAAGCTGTCGGGGTCGAGCAGAACGGTGTCGTCGGCCAGAGCAAAGGTTGCCTCAATCTGGCCGGCGCTCTGGGCGACCCTCACCAGCCAGGCTGATAGACTGAGGAGGAAGACCGCCACGGCGGGGCATGGCGATAGCAGCCCCTGCATAATGAGAGTGGCAGGGTTATTTGCGACTTATGATAGTCTCGTTAGGGCGAGTTATTATGAAGAAGGGGATTGGGTGGCTGGGAAAGAAACTAAGTCCCATCAATAACCTAGGCAACGAAACTAAACTGGTATTTAAACCGACGAAACTAATCTAATAATACAACTAGCTATGAACAAATTAAACCGGCGAATGTAAAATACAGTCAGGAACAGTGCGCCCGACTGTTGATTTATATGGGCAGCGACCAGGGAGCCAAAGGGTGCATGAACGCAAAAAGAGCAAACAATAGGAGCAACGTGCGTAATAAGCCCGGTATTCAGAAGGGATCCTTGAAAAGCGCTGTCTTGTCTGTCCAGGTTGAGCCCAGGAACAGTATGCTACTGTGAACAGAGTCGTGAAAAAAAGCAACCGGATAAGGTCGATCCTTTAGTAAGATGTCCCGCCCAACAGTGGCAGTAGCCTCTAGCCGCTGGCCCATGGGTGTAAACAGCAACTACGTACACGTTAATTAAAGGCTACAGGCAGCGTCGCCCACCTGAGCAACAGGCAGGTTAATTTGCCTGGCTTCCTAAATTAGCCACTGCAATAGTGTTGAACACTGGCATTGTAGCTCGGAATAATGTGGAGGAACAGCGTAGATCCTGGACAACCCTTGCCTTTCCTTTCGAATCCTGGCATAAGCAGCCGAGTGGGTAGATTAACGCTCGGCTCCACATTCCTTGTCGGATGGGCCTCATTTCGTTAAAAGAATGGGCCAATCTTGACACAATTATCTTCACTGTATTACCAAGCAAGAATAGTTCTAGAATGCCTGCTTGACTGCCACCGAAATATCCTTCGAGTAGGATTTCCCCGTCCCTTTCTTATCATGCCGGGCCATCTGTAGATATAAGCCGGTAAAATATGCATCCTCCGCGCTGTGCGCCATCTCCATGGCTCAAATATGGGTCTATAAGGGATACTAATCTCTAAGTTAGCCCAATTCGTATATAAATACGCTGTTGAATCCATGTATTGAACAGGCTGAACCAATACTAAGAATCACCCAATATATGTGGTGGGATATATATTTCAAGGGTAGATATATTTTAGCCCAACTCATCCCATGCCAGAGAGTATAATCCCTCCATATCCAATCAAACTCACAAGCAGGCTAATGGTAACTACGTCACGTGACTAAGTTATTTTTTCTGCCATCCTCTATTATGTATACACTCTGGCTGATGAGCCCGTTTGGAAAAAAAACTTTAAAAGGGCATCTTCCCAGCTGACATATTAATAATCCTTGTCTCTTCTGTTAATCATCACATCCATGTTCGCTGCATTTACATACGGTATAGTCTCGTTTTGGCCTTGGGCCCAATTTTAATATGTTTGTATATTGTGTTTAATAAACATGTTTTTACTCTTCAGGTCCCCCGACCAACCGCCGTAAGTTAATGTTAGATACGCATGGGTTTGTGTGTTTATGTAGTATTTATATCGTTTTTTAATACTGGATATTCGGCTTGGTCTGGATGAATAAGTCGGCCTGATGGGCATATCACACCTCCCTGGTGGTCGACTTATCCGCTCTTATTCATCCGAATCCCGCACTTCGTGTAAGTTCTGTCACGCCCCGGGCGACTGGCGAAAGTCGGTCGCTTGGACCTCCACGTGATCAGGTACCAAGAAGAACGTGCTAAATTAAACACCGGCCCACTAGGTTTGGGCACTTGTGCCTGGATCTAGCATGGCTGGGTTGGACGGTGTCCTGTCATTCCGGGGGACTTGATTGAAATCCCGCGAGTGCTTACCGTTCAGCCAACATTCCCTCTCTTACTTGCCTTAATAGGGTGATTTACCCTTAACCAGCCAGTTGTCATTCCACTAATACGTGTGCACAGTTGGCACTTTCTTCGATTCAGATTATAGTTATATCACATGTCCCAATAAATAAAATGTTTTTACAATGCAAATGAATGGTGGCTAATTAATATATGAGTCTATAAATTAAGTGCGACGTGTTTATTCGATCAAGTGGGGAATGAGAGGGAGATTGGTATAATGTGAATTGTAAACTAACTGGTGGTGTCCATCTCGCCTTCCTCGTGGCTATCACTAGGTGACTCAGGTTGCTCGCTTTTACTACGCTTTTTCTCTGGAGCCGCTGAATCAACGGGTGGCGGAGTAAGCGGGCGTTTGCCGTCGGGCTGTCGGCCATCCGTTTTCTTTTCGTGTTTTTCCTGAGGTGTAGTAGAGGTCAGTGGATAAAACATTGCAACAAAATAACAGATGAATTAGCGACACTTAGTTAAGAAAGGGTTGGGCCGAGTAGCCATATACAGGCTGTATTAAAAGCGTGTTCGCCTTTTCGGTATAAATACACCGACATAATATCCGGTACTTACCTTCAGATACTCCTGCAGCTCATCAAACAGCTCCTTTTTCATCGCGTCGTCGTCTAGAAGCATAAAGTCGCGGTCGGTTTGGATAAGGGGCAGCACCTATTGCAACAAACCAAACAAAAGTGATATAATAGTTGAATATACATAAATATGCAAATAACACGACGTTAGACACCAAGGCCCTCGCGCTAAACCATGCCATAAGTAGAAAGGTAACACATACCAAATAACATTCATAGATGTTCCAAGAAAATGACTTACCTCTTCCCAGGTTTGCCCATATTTAATATGTGGTCGGAAATGCTTCAGGAAACGGTAGAAGTCGTCCTTCTTGGCCTTGAGTCTCCGTTCAACTTTCTTGCGTTTTGCCTCGGCCTCTTTGACCTCCCGTGCGTGCATCTAGAGGATTGGATTGTATGGCATGATATTGGTCCGGGAAAATGGTAATGCATGGTGGATACCCTAGGCTAGCAAAGCGAGTGTTACTACCATGGCGTAATTTAATTTAATTCTGGAGAACGCCAGGGTTAAATATTTGAATATGATTAGTGAAGTTCTGTATGGTGTACGTTAACAAACACTGCCTTACCTTTTCATAGACCAACTTAATATCGTGGTCGTTACAGCCAAGACCAGCTAGAAAGTCGCCGGCCTGGGCATTAAATTGTGCATACTGGGTGTCGCTGGTAATGTTCACATTCCGATCCTAAGAAGGGCCATAACCAAACAAATCCAAAATAGTCAACATCAAATAGAGAGTGGTTTAGCCCGATTGCTGATATCCAGTCTACAGATTGAATAAATGACAGAGTACAGCCATATTCCAGTAGAAATAGACCTAGTAGCGTCGTCCACAGAAGGGTGTATATCTGCAACAATGTTGCCAAATGTCTTACCTTTAAGTGTTCGCGGACTTGTCTGCGGCATTTGGTAATCAAGTCCCGGTGTTGCTCAACCTCGTCCCAGAATAACTCAAGGGGGGTGGAACCAGGTTGGCCTAACAGTTCGGTGTAGCGGGGATCGGATGCCACTTGGGCGTAGAAATCGGGCCAGATCGAATCTAGGGTGATGCCGTGTTTGGCCTTGTATTCCGCAAGAAGTTCCTGTAGATGAATGGGCCGAATCATATAAATTAGAGATACCGCCGGTATTAGTGAAAACCCTCAACCATTAGTATATAAAGCTAGACGTACCATATCTAGTCAGTGAATACCCAATGGTAACGACCCAATTAGAGCTATAGATGGGCCATAAAATAACGACCATCGCACTTACGCGGAAGGCATCTCGGGCCTGGCGGGCTTTGCGGTATATCGCCGCCTCTTGCTTATCTCTCCATTCGGTAAACTCCGCCTGCAGTTGTTCATTGTGGGTCTCGAAGGCCTCCAACAGATCCGCCGAAGCAATACTGCTAATGAGATCCGCCACTGTAGGGGGTTCGCGGGGGTCTGACTCCGAATGCTTGCCTGATTCATGAGGGGGCCAGGGATAACCGAGTAGAGCCATGACGGTACTCGCCTCCAGCTTGCTCTGGGTCAGGATCCCGCGCACTTCATTCCACGGAGTATTGATGGTTATATCGGAACAGGCGTGGAGCAGTTCAGCCACACGGGCCACGCGTTCCTTCCGCAGGGTCGCTTGGTCGTTGCGGTACGTCTGCATCGCCTCCCGATAAAACTCGTCAAACAACTGGCGCCGACGCCGACTGTCCGACACCGCCCGGAACCGCGGATCCGTGTCCCGCAGGCGGTCCTCCGCATCGTAGTAACTGCCCAGAGCCTCCAGGGCCGTGGTGGGATACGCCTGTTCCAGCATTATCTTGAATTGCGCCTCCGCATTCTGGGCCTGTTGCCGGTGCTCTTCGCGTTCTTCAGCGCGCTTAATATGAAGAAACTCCTCAAATTCCGTTTTGCGTTCGGCCACGGTTTTGAGGGCCCGGTAGTGGGGGTGGTTGATGATGGCCCGCATGGCCTGTTCCCAGGACCAGCGGCCTTGGACACCGGCGTGGCGGAGTAGGTCGTGGAAGGCCTGGGTTTTAGCTTCCATGGTGGTGAACGAGGCAGCGGGGACACGGGCGGATTCGGCCAGCCGGTCCTGGGTGGATAAGGCCGGAGCAGCGGTAGCATTCACATTAGCAGTAGTCGTGGTAGGTGTCGCAGGAGCCGAGGGAGGGCCGGCGGTAGTCGGCAAAGGAAGGGCGGCCACGACCGGTGGCAACGTCGAGGTCCGTGCACCTTCGACCTTGGTGGTGGAAGGTGTGGGTGGTGTAGCGGAGATAGATGGGGGTCTATTAGGGGCCGACGAGGACTTTTCTCGCTTTTCGGGAACTGCGGGGGACGCTAACGACGACGCCGGCACAACCGGGGCGACTGCTGCCTGGGTATTAGAAGCGGGATCAGCGGAGGTGGTCAATTCACGGGGTTGCTCCCAGGTGGTTTGTTTGGTGATGGTATTATAGTAGTAGCTCTTGCCATTGGCGGCTACGTAGGTCTTCCATGCGGTGCGGGCTAGGGCCCGTTCTTCGGGGGTTTTGAGCTCGTCGGGCTTGTTCCAGACCGTCTGTTTTGTAGATGGATTGTAAAAGTATACTTTGCCCTCCGCGGTTTTGTATTCCTGCCAAATAGTTGCCGGGGCCGTCTGGAGAGTACAGGTTGAGGGAGTAGGCGGGGAGTTTAAGTTAGGGAAATGTGCGCATGAAGTGGGTATGAACAGGGTGGCAATGGAGCTTGTACACGGAAACACGCGTAGGGTCTAAATAGCAGAGCTGGTCTAGCAAATCCCACTGGGGGCATTCGGGAAGTGGTTCTGCGGAGGTCCAAGTAACTAACCTCTTTCGGAGCGGGGCTAATGGGCGCCGTGTGGGCAGCCATGGCTGGTAGGTATTCGTGAAGCTATTAAGGGCTGGCAAACTACTTAAGTAATTGCATGGACCGATTGGCCAAGAAACCCAATTGGACTGAAATGGCTTGGAATCTGCTCGACGGCAACAGTATAATAGGAAGCAAGGGTACAAGTTAACGAAAGCCACTTTCTTTAGACGCTGGGTTCTCCGTCCGATTGTAAGGGCCACCAACTCAGTACTATGGAGGACTCGGGAGGGTGCTGAGTCGGTCATTCAATTTGCGACGGTGAATTCCACAAACCTGGATTCCTTTTTTTGGCCTGTGGCACATTTTTGTGTTTTTTTACTTCGAAAGAAATAGTAGGACTTGCAGCTCCTTTTTTGCTTCTATTTAACACAGCCTACATCTACTATCACTGCTCTTCATTGCCTTTTAACACCCACATTCCCCCTTCCACTTCGACTTTGACTATTTCGAGATTCCGGCCATACTCTCTTCACCAAACTGCCCTACCCAGACAAAGTGCTACCACCGCCACCGCACTCCACAAACACTCGCACTCACACACAGGTGTCTCTCGCTTGGAGCAATGAGACACGGTCGACGAAGCAAGCCGGAGCCCACTCCATTGCCCAGCCTTCCAGACTTTTCGGCCCCTGGAGCGGTGGGTAGGTGGTTGGCCCAGCGTCGCAGGAACTATCCCACTCAGGAGACTATCCAAAAACAGCAGGAAGCGGCTGAGGCCGTACGAGCCAAAGAACTTCATGTGAAAGGGGCCAGGCAACTGTCAGCCCTGTGCGATTACGGGAGCGACAGCGAGAACGACAGCGATAGCCAAAGCCATAGTGAACCAGCGACGGCACCAGGCCCTGAAGCCTCCGGAAATAACCACGATTCACTGCAGCCGTCGGTCGCGGTATCGCCAGCTACCAGCTTAGAAACTCCCGGGACACAGGGACGCATAGCGGTTCGGTTTCAACGACTTAGTGAACCGCACAATGGTAGTTCGGACCCCGAGTCCGAGTCCGATGGCGATGTAGACCCCATTCGGGATGCTGTTTCGTCCAAGGCTCCGCCCCAGCTTCCACCAACGGTGGATACCAACGCTGACGGTGCACCAGAGACTGCTGCTGTACCATCAAGGCAGTCGACAGGTCGCCGGAAGGCATCGGAATCCCCCCCAAGAAGTACCAGCCAGTGGTCAAATAAAGCTCGCAAAGGCCGCGACCACAATAATCGACGAGTAAGTGAACTATTACCACAAGCCACAACTATGGTTTAAGTTTATGTGGAGGACCAGGGAGATACGACTGGCGTCTCCTTATCAAACTAGGGTGTGATCAAATGGTTCCCTCAGTACCCAAAGATTGTACGATTTTCGTGAATACCCAGACAGTATTTTCTAACTCAAGAGCCCCCTCCTCCCTCTTTATACCCATATTTTTTTACACCCAATCCCCAATACCTACTGCCTATCACTTGGAAGAATCAAAACAATGCCGGTAATACCAAACATATACCCCGTAGTCAGAGTCTTTTCGACCGCCTCTTGGCTAAAGATGTGCGCCGGGATCAAATTCGCGTCTTACAATGCCTACAATACATCGTCGACCACGATTTCCTAGGAATCCCTCGGGAATCGGCCCAGCTGGTCCAAAAGCCACTGATCCGGGAAATATAATCCAGTCGATATTGTTGTTAATATATTTATTAAAATTTCGATCAACTTCCCGCTACCATTTCTCCAGGGATGCCATTTACTACTAGGCACAGTTGTAATGAGCCGACTCCTTATTGCCTGGTGTGTATATAACCACCCCACTTGGGGGAAGCTATCGATTATTACCCCCTTGCCATTAATCTTACATAGCCAGGAGATGCAAGATTGGCGCCAATTATAATTAATAGCAAAACTCGGGGGAACCCGGTGTTTATTATCCGATGAAAGGCGTGCTTAGGCACTAGATGGCTTTATCAAATGACCAGAACCACCACAAATGCAGACAGACTCGACTATCTTTCTACTCTATTGGGTTTCGTTTTTAATACTGAACCAATACCACGTTATGCTTTTGGAATTTTTCAGTTGTGGTCAGATGTTGGATTGTCCTCCGTATCCCGTTAGATCTGCGAAGATAAGCCCCGATCAGTTGATTTAGTACTGAGGTGGGAGACCACTTGGGAATAGTCAATGCTGCAACTTTTTCATTTGTATTTTGATGACGACTCCCCCGACTGGCATGGTGTATAAGGATTAGGGGTAAAATGCATTACAGTCTAGCTTTAGATATTCCTCCACTTGCTCCC
>JANBQC010000758.1:0-11656 GCA_027576995.1 Dimargaris cristalligena
TTTTTCGCCACTCTATAGCTATCGGGACTTTTTATTTATTTATTTCGTCAAGTTTTTCCCATCGCTGCACAACATATCTGGTGAATTCTTTAGCCTTGACTAAAAAGTTGTGTTTATTAATAAGATATTCCACCAAGTATTTATACTAAAACTTAGGGATTATAAATTAGTAGATGCTCAGAATTAAAGGACTAAACTCGGGCTAAATAATAATAAAAGTGTTAAACTCGTTTATATAACCAAAATAAAAGGGAAGACAAGGGTCTTTGAATTATATCATTGGTTATATATGGTAAACCATTTGTTGGTATTACCAAAATAATAGTGACAAAGGAAACTTCAAACTAATAATTGGCTAGGGCTAAAGTTATACCCGTTGGTATAACCAAAACAAAGATATAAAAGGTATAAATGAACTTATAATAGGTTAAAGGAATAGCTGATACTCGTTGAAAGAGTACAGCAAGGGTATAAATGTAGTACTCGGAAAAATAATCCAATTAGAAATAAATGTATAGTTGTTGTATAACCATAACAACTTATAAAAGTGAAAACTTAGGCTAGCAGTACCAATTCCTTGGCTAATCACCTAAATATAGATGGTGGTTTCAATAAAAGAGGAAAAATAAATAGAACAATGTCAAATACCACTATAGCCATTTGTCTATATCACAATAATATTATTACCTCCTTACAATAATATAAATTATAATTAATAAACTTATACCTATATTGGTTTAATTGGTTTGATCAACACACCAAGTACAGCACAGCTAGCTCATTTGTACATTATTAGCCAATGGAACTATAGTAATTCATAATATATGCTAAGTATTTATGTATATTGGTATTGGTTATAGGTCCCTATCACCTGTTTATTTAATCAATATGGGTGAAATTCAGCTCGGCTGTATAAGGTTTTAACAGATATGTGTATGGGAAAATCAGTGGGATGATAATTTTCAACCAGTAGTATTTGCCTCATCAAACGGATTTTTTGTTATACAGCCTTGTTGAACTACTCCTATATGTAAAACTGGTGTACAGAATATTGTAACCTAAAGGTGCCAATGTATACTATTGGTGGTCTTCTATATAAACCTCTCTTATATATTAAACCATATCCTAGGGTAATACCTGGTACTATAGTGATCTATCACATACCCCAGTTAACACCATTAGACCCCATCCTTACACTTTGGTTTTGATCCAGACTCTTGATGCCCCCATTAGATCCTACCAGATTCTAATGGATACTTATCAATACTTACTGTTACCATTGTTTCCTATTTCTAGGATTACCTAGTATCATTCTCAAAATAGAAGCCGCCTTCTTGGCCTTGCCCTTTTACTGCTCAATTTAGACTGCTCTAATTGGCCTCAATAACCCCCAGTGCTAGATTTATAGGAAGTCTGTCTGGGTTTACTTTAATCAATAGTTGATAGTATACATCAGCTAGAATAAGGCGATGGTAATGCATTTCCTGTAATATCAATATATTCACTAAATATAGATGGACTCCAACTCCTGGTCGCCAATATTTTAAGAATGTAACTTAGTTGTAGCAGTATTCTTAATACTGTTAGCATTTGTTTCAGGGCTGTTTGGACATGTCGTTTGACTATACGATAGCTAATGGCTCTACATGTTTATGTGAAGCTACCCACAATATAAGTGAGCCTACCAACGGCTGGTAAAGTATAGCAAGGTTACATCAACCGCGCCCATGGGGGAAATCCCTTGGGACGTTGTGCCCCAAATACCAACCCAACCAACACGCCCGATCCTAACCACACATTCCATTGTTCCTCCTTTAACTTAGTCCTTCCACTCATTGTCTGTTATTGCTATTTATTCTTTCTGAAGGTTTTCTACTGGTATTTTATTCTGAATTCCCTTATTCCTCGGTTTACCTCTCCTTTGCCATGGGAAACTATATTTCTCGTTCTGTTCGGCAGTATCCTCGCCCGACCGCATCTCTAGGAAAAGGTCCTAGTCGCACTCTACCCAAATCAAATTCTCCTTCGACGAAGAGCGCCGAGACTCAGAGTAGACTAGAACAGAATATTGCCCAGGAAAAGCAAATCAACAGCCAAATTCAGCAAAACCTAGGTGCCTTTTTCAAACCCCGAGAGACCGCAATCCCTCTTCAGAGAGTGGCTGGAAGCAAGGTAAGAGACATGTACCCATTCGAGCAAGGTTCAAGTGACCTTCCCACTTCTCTTCGACCCATTGACCGCTGGTTTACGATACTACACCCCTGTTCAGCCTACCTGAGCCACTGCCGTGACTACAAGAATAGCAGTTATACACAGCTTTCTATAAACTAATAGGTTATTTTACCCGCTGCTCTTGAGCTACGCGCTTCCCAATAGACCGAGTCCCCTCTTATTACCATCAAGAACCGCAGCAAGGCCGATAACATTGAACAAATAAATACACGCAACAAACTCTCTTCCGATGCCTTACAGCTCTTCTTGATCGATCTTAAACCCCCACCAGGCCAATCAAGTCTCAGTATCGCCGAGCTATCCCGTAAATATAACATTGACGAAAACCTCGTTCGTGTGCTGGGCCACTACTACTCGCCAACCTTCCCCCCGCCTCCAACTAAAGTGGCTTCGGCGGATGTGCCCAAGTCCACTGTTCACTAAAATAAAAAGACATTGATCCATAATGTGGCCATTTTCGATGTTTCGTTCATTATTATATGGAATATCTTTATTGTGGTCCGAGGCCTAGCCATGCCATCGGCCAAATTGGAGCCGATAATCGGAGAATGGCTAGTCAGAGAGGTTATAGTGATCCACCTCTTCCGGGCTGTCCACAAAGGCTGGTGCTAATTCGGGTTCCCTGATGGGAATACTCTCAGGTTTAGGTAGTCGAGCCTCTCGTTTACGGGCTTCGAGCATATCCGGTCGCAAACAATCGGCACGGCCCCGGCTAAATAGTACCTATTCTCAATGGAAGGGTTATATCAATGTCATAAGGAAGTTCGCCGTTATAATAAATCACAAATCAAATCTATGGGTAGACGCAGCGGGGATTCAAAACCATTGCCATAATGCAAACAATGGTCGGGGCCACTCCAACCAATTATATAGCCAGCGGATGGGAAGGGATAGATTACGTACTTCAATGTATTCGAGGGGGTCGGACTGTAGACGAAACAGGAATTGGCGCGTAATATCTTGGATGAAGTAAACCAGGGCGGACCAGGCTGAGACGGGCCGAGTCACCATTTCGTTCCGCTCTTTGTAAGTCCAGGTGAACGGAGTTGGGTTTACTAAAGAGGTCGGCTTTTCAAGCGACTCGTACATTTTAATATTTTTCTGGTCTTGCAGTATACCGTTAAAAAGCTCCAAAACTGATAGCTAGTGGGTAGGTCGTGTAGAGTGGAGTTGAAAAAGCATGTCCCAAGGTAATACAATAGAAAACAGATGATTAGAATATAAATGAATTTACATGTTTAGAATAGTGCAGTGTGAGATCAGCAGTGCGAATAACCCATGAGGGTCACTGAAACGAATATATTACCTTAAAGAACAGGCCCTCGTAACCCAGTTTAACTCCGATTCGGTGCAACATGGTAACGATCCAATAAATGGAAGTTGAAGAGTGGTCCCGATAGTTGGCCAGAAGCCGGCAGTAATTACGAACAACCGATTCTCTGGCCAAATCCTGTCCCATAGCAACGTATAGGTTAATAAAGGTGTGCCAAAAAAATGTGGTTAGTCTCAATGGGATACGTACTCTAGACAGATAAGAGTAAGGCCAGGCTATTGCGTGGTGGTAGCACATGTAATGTATGGATCGTTGGAATAGTAAGAATATATTATGTTATAAGAGCGCGGCTTACTCTTTCACAGGACTCCAAGTCAAACTCTCGCTCTACGTAAATAGGCAGCCGCTCCTCTTCACTGTGCTCTGATTCAGGGTCGGGATCGGGATTGGCTTCAACATCGTCACCATCTTTAACAGGGGGCTTGTCATCGGTCGTAGGGTCCTTGGTGGCTAATCTCCAGCATATGCAAATATAAAAAATACGGGGTGATGTATTAAGATTCATATACCACGATTACACAGCCAATTGGGAAGATAATCCAATAAAAGGACTATAAATACCTCGAATGGATATAAATATGTCAAAATTATGCAAAGTCTGATGTGTGCATGAGTCTACTGTACCTTTCCGGGACTTCTTGCGAGGCTTCTCCTTTTTGCGAATCACGAGATGCTTCTCATGACTGGAGTAATATTCAAGCATCCTTAAATATAGATGCACCAACTCGACAACGTTTAGCGCATGCCTAAAGTCGTGGAATAGGTTTAGGTAAAATGATCATAATATATAGACAATTAGCGGGTGTGAGAAATTGAATACTGGCTCAGAACTAGCACCCACGACGACTGAAAATATTGGTTCGATTGTAAACAGAATGGTTGATTTTCTCTTCCTAGGAAATATGGGATACCAGATTCCAAAAACATTCCCAGGAATATAAATTGGTTGCATAAAAAATCCCACTCGACAAAGAGATGTTGATTAGCATTAAAGGCAGTAAGTACTTACTTTTGATCCATCTGGGGAATGGCTGGATCGCGGGCGAGCGAGGTCAATAACTCGAGGGTGGAGACCTCGTAGCATAGACCTCGGAAGATTGCATCCACAGCAGTGCGGGGTTCAATGCTAGAGTGGTTTGAGATATAAATATAAGCGGACATAAGTTGCTTAAATGACCAGACAGCGACCTGGGCCGAAGTGGCTTGTTTGTCTTCCAAGAAGGTGCGCAGGGTACGGATGACCATGCCTACATGGGGGAGAGTCATGACGGTCTCTACGAGATTAAATGGGTATTGGTCGGCCAAAGGGTTCGAAGCAACAATGGCTATAGTGTCAGTGGCTGGTTCCGGATCCTCTGCCACTGCCGGCAGGGCTTCAGGAGGGTCCTGTAGGCTAAACGGATACTCGAAACGACGAGGATCCGCATCAGCCGAGGCCTGTTGATCATTCAGCAGAACTACGCTACTGATGCTGAATGCAGTCAGGTACAAGTGGCGCAATGCGTCCTGGGGTTTTATAAAGGGCCGCCGTAGTTCAATATCCCGCCCAACCGCCGTGAATAGCGGGCCAAACGCAGTGGATCGGAGGAGCAGTTTAATCAGGTCGCCCAAAATGGTAAACGTGTGGCGGTCCTGGAAAGGATGGCGGGTTTTCTCAAGGCTTTCCGATTTGGGTGGTCGCACCCGCACGTTCGACTTCTTGTTGGAGTTGAGGGAAGCGTCCAGGGGTTGCGTCACCGTCTGAGAATTTAAAACCGACATCACTTGGCCGTTTTTACCCCGAACCACGAAGGTCCCGCCGAATCGCGAGTGCCGAGACGAGCGACGGGTAGTCGGTTTCAGGGTCTGCAGTTTTTTTTCGGCCTGGAGCCGGTGGGAAATCCGATCACCCTCTATGTCCGCTAGATTGCGAAATAACTGCTGGGGCTGGACATCCTTCAGCAAAAGGTAGATTATGTCATGGATAATCAGGTTAAACTTGGTGTACTCCTTCTGGCCCGCCGAGGCCGCAAATCGGGCGATGAGTTGGAAGACGGTGGTCGAGTGGAATTTTTCAATCAGGATTTCCTGCAGTTTACCGTGGGCGAGCAATTCGCCCGATGCGGAAATGGAGACGTGGGGGTCGGGAATCTCGAGCAAGTTACGGAAGAGAATAAGGATTCCGTTGACCATTAAATTTTCCTTGGCCGCGACTGAGGTTGATGTATAGGCCTGGGTGATGGTTAGACAGTGCTGTAGTAGTCGAAGGAGGATGTTCAGGGCAGTCGGATGTGTAGCGAAGGCCATTTTGTAACTACACAGCGCGCGTTCGAACCATGAGGCCTCTCGTCGTTCTTCGCTGCTTAAAAACCAGGTCAGGACCACAAAGAGTTCGATTGTCATCATACAGAAGTTGAAGTTGCGGGTGGTGGTCGCACCAGAGGACAGGAGACTGGGCTTTAATGAGCCGCCGCCATCATCAGCGGCGCCAGCGTCACCGTCGTTACTCTCACTATCCCCAGTGGCTAGGCCACTCGGTTTTTTACTGGCCAGAAGGTTTTTGGCCGCGGTGTAGGCGTCCGCGGTCTTCAACAAGTTCTCCGCATTGAGTATAAAAATGGGCAGCAGGTCCCTTTGCAATATACTCCAGTCCCCGAGCCATCCTAGGACATGGCGGGCCGGGTTTGTGTCGTCTTCGCGGATATACCGCTTGAGATCCCGGAGGCACTCCATGCATTCGTCACCCATGAGGTACTTGAGGGATACGCCAGCGGTGGGCAAGTCCGCACCCGAGGACGGAGACAAGGGCTGATTCGGCTCCAGAGCCTGCTCAAAACCGCCCAGGGCGGAACAGACCGAGAAGACCTGATTCTGGAAAGCCTCGAGGTTGGCTTTATATTCGCGTTCCTCTTCAGCCAGGGGATCGTTCAACATGGTCGCTTAGAATTGAAAAGGGGTTCGTTGGAGACAGGGCTGAATGGACCGTGGGTATTGGTAGAAAGTAAAATGATAATAATAGGACCTTAGTTGTAGGAAACGGTTTGGAGGATAGAGAGGTGTTGCTTGTAAGAAATGAATTAGAGGCAAGAGGAATGGGAAACATAGTCTACCCAAGGGGATCACTAGCAAGCCTAAATAAAGGTGTGCTCACCCAATACTTGTACTCCGAATGTGTGTGTTTACACACATGTTGTGGGAGATGGTATAAACACGGCCATTGGTAATTGGTAAACAACACCCTTGTCCGCTTGTATTTGTATTGCTGCAAAGTACAGGATTGGCGGAAGTTTATTTTTCATCGATTATCGTTAATAGATGCCGCCGACGTTTTGTTATTTATTGGGGATACTTATTTCACCCAATGGACAAGTCCACGGCCTATAATAACCGAAAAGTCGTTGTGCACATGTGTAAAGAACACGGCAGAGACAAATTTTGATAGTAAAAATAGAATAAACTAATAGGGTCGGATGGTAGGAAGGAATAAAAGGAGAAAGATAGAGAAAACAATTTTCGCACGAAAATTTTTCCTTTCTACTTCGGGGAAAGTAATATTTTTACGGAAAAATTTTTCTTTCCCCTCTATTAACATAATATGTTTAAAAAACGAATTTTATCTTGTACGATCATTTCCATATTTATTCGCGCTGTTACGACGGAGACGCAGTTATCACCTTAATGAAGCATCCAATCGTCGTCTCTGAAACTGTGGGTGGAAAGGAACCACCGACAACAAAGTCCAACTACGGTAAACAGAGGTTGTCGATGATAAATGACCTTCGCTGGTGACCGCAAGAGCGTCTCCGGCGATATTATAACTATCCTTGACGTTTGGTATCTTTAAACCCACCGATTATGATCTTGAATTCGGGGAGCACGAATAAGACCGCGAGTATGACTAATAATTATGAATATGTTGCCCTATATGGTTATTTCCTCGCGGATATTTCCAATAAACTATTACATAAATTATTCTGAATATATCTTTGAAGTAACCCGATCGATCACTTATTAGAGAAGGATTCACGAGGGTGAAGTTGAAAGTAACTAGGATGCCTTGAGTTCGTTAATATCAGTCTGATTTTATTAATCGGTTTGATTATTTTATACATAATATTAATATTCGTTAAACAACATTACGGCTCGAAAGTCTCGCCACCGTCCTGTCTTTCTGAGGGTGACAGAGTCCTCGTCACCACCAGGGCCAACATCCCCAGTTTCCCGGCCTACAGCCCCGAAGAAGCAGTGCCTTGTCCCAAGCACTCTGCCGCGGCCCGGTTCTCCACTACCCGGCAGGACCACGTCGAATCTTCCCGGATCCCTGGACCGTGCTATTACGCATTCAATGCTACCGGCAGGCCGCCATGTTCAATATTAAGGAACCTTTTAGGGTAGTTTTTAGAAAAAATATAGGCTTATTGAGGGATATGGTTGTCAACTGAATACAAAGGTATTTATACAAGCGAATGCCTGGCGGCAGAGAAACGGTAAATACAGGGAGCGTTGGATATAAATAGTGTAGAACTTGCTCGCCAAATTGCTGTACCGTACAAAGCGAGGTGGAACCCTAGGCATCGGTTTGCTACTTATCCCCACTGAATGCACTTTTAACCTTGTGGCCTGCACTGGAAATCCTACTGGTGACTTTTTTTGCTGTCTTCGTGATAGTGGCCTTAACTTTTTGTAATCGGGTTTTAGGGGCAAGGGGTTTCGGCGTAGGTTTAGGTTTAGGGGGTGTTCACGTCCACGTCCTCTGGACTGGATCAGGACCAACTAGCGTCTTCTCTTCATATATTGGGGAGGCTGAAGCCATCAATAGACCGACGGTGGTAATACCGGCAAGTAGAATGGTAAACACGAAGGAAAAAATCATTTTCGAATGAACGTGAAAGTATGAGATGGGATGGGGAAAAGTGAGGGTGAAGTCGGTCACAGTGGGATTGGTATAATGATCTGTCAAGTAATGAAACCGATGGGAGTACAAGTGAGGGGGGTTGTTGATAGATGAATATAGAAGAAATGAAGAGTTGGTTGGTGATATGATAGTATGGAGGTAGGGTGGTCACCACATGCTTTATATATATGACGAGGTGCCCATCATCTCGTTCCGGCTACAGCAGTGAACTTAGCAAAACTCTTTTCCCGTTTACACGGGCCAGCTTACCCCTGTTCGCTGGGTACACGGTGAGCAAACCCACTACTTCTGTGTGCGTTGCCACTGTTCCGCCAATACAAAGAATATTTTATGGATCGGTCCAATTCTGCGGAAATACGAAACTCCGATTTAAAAAAAGGCTTTATAGGTTGAACATAAATTTCTTGTCGATTATCATATTTTCATTTTACTTGAATGCATATGCGGCTATGCTAAGTTTCGCCCATGCTCAAGTGTAAGTTGGAGGGCCACCATATCCTATTCGCTGGAAAGAGATCCGACTTTCTCGCGGTCAACGCGATCGCCATGCTTATTAGTATTCACCCCATTGTTCAAATTGATGTTAAAGACATGTGGGGTGTTAAAACGAAGAATAGAAAGGCAATAGATCCTCGTATATTATCAATGGAAGATAGTACGAGAAGAGGACGCAGCCTGAATATTACGAGGATTGAACATCATTTCTCCTGTTTGGCCATCGTTGATAGTTCTCGAGGATGGACAAACGGCCAACTCATGGGCAATCCCCCCTCACCCTCTCATTTACATGTATTACCGCTGGGTTCCAGTTTCATGGCACTAGACTTAGGTACACAAGTGGAAATGGCAGGCACCTTTTCAGGGTGCTGTGGAGCAGGTGGTGGCATCCCCCGACTGGCCGTGGTATGGCTGCTAGCCGGATTGAAGGAAACAAGATATGTGGGGGTGGGCATAGGCAATAGTGTTTCGTTCACTGCCATACCAACTTTTTTACAAGTTCATAATCCTACCGCAATAAAAATTTGGTTATATGTATATATATAGCGTAAAAAAATATTACATTATTTCGTTGTAATATATTTCTTTTGACTCTTTCAGTCACAACTGTTGCAATCGAGAGTTCTCCAATTAAATACTTGTTAAACACCCATATTTATATTACAATGTCCACGTCATAATTTAAACTAACGACATAAATCTACATAACAAGGTTTTTCAACCAAATTGTTCTTTTATTGGACGAGTTTGATAGTGTCCGAGGGTGGTGAATTTTTCTCAGTATTCAGCATACCTCAGCTTCATCGGCCGGTATTGGCTGAAATAAGCGACAGTCGCTGAATCCATTGCAATGCCCACCACCTAGGCTGAGGGCTGGGCACTATAGCTTGATCGTGAGCTGTTCAGCGGCTCTATACTTCCACGGTACTCTTACTTGCCCAGCCATTTATTTAACTCCTAATCTGGATGCGACGGCTTTGTGTTGGGTGGGATCAAAGGTTCACCAACAAAGCGCCACAAGCCCTAAGTAAAGAAAAGCTGTGAAGGTCCAAGATATATAATGGACATAATTACTTTATCTTGGAATATAGGGGACACTGCCGGAAGTGTGGGCGACTCTTGGTGGCCAGTAGAGGGTTTTTGCGGATTGACCCAATGGGCGACTCACTGTATGGTCACCCCCCTCCTGTGTTTAGTCCACCACCCATGTAGACACTGTCCCGTTAATAAGAGGCACCCTTCCCCATGGGGTGTATATACGGTGGGATGCTTTCACTTTATTTGAAGATTGCTATTGTCAGGAAAATTCTTTATTTTGGGGTAAGGAGGGTATGTGGCGAACTAGTTCGCTATTGAAAAGGTGGGAACGTGTATGACTTGTCCAATATACCAATGACTGGCTTGTCTTTACGTACAAGCTATTAAGCTATGTATTCGGATATTCCAATTTCCGATAATAAGGCAACCTTCTATAATAGCTGAATAGTTCTATAGTGCAGTCTATCGGTATTACTCCTAGTGGTAATTGTTGGAATATAAAAACGAATCAATAAAACGGGAAGTAAAGGAAGGAAGCAGCTAGAGGGTGGTAAGTGCCTCCAGGTGGCTAGTTTTATTGAACAGTATAATCGGTAGTGCGAGTTATAAGTGGTTAATACGAGTGATCACAATTTAACTGTATAAACTAAAGTAATTGGTGGAAATGAGATTGGATAAAAGACCATCAGGGCATATTTTTCAACAGCTATATATACGATGTTGTGCCCGGGCCTAATAATTCTTTAGTATCGTATCCCGGCAAAACTATTTTTAGTTCAGAAAAGATGAAGAACTTTACCGAAGATCAGTCTTCATCTTTTCCCATCAGTATAGATCATTTGGTGGCTTAGGCCACTTTCCATTATTCATTATTCCTTATTTGATATTCATAGTTGTTATTCTTAGTTCGAGGATTTCTTAGCTATAGAAGCCTGGGGCATATCCCCAGGCTTTGTACTCCAAACCCGCCAACATTAGCGACCTTCATTATTCTATGTACTATCCTAGTACTATAGTAGCACCAGTAGATCACTACATTATATTTTATTTACATTAACCCCATTTTATATAAATACCCGTTGGGTATTCTCTTGATAAATACAAGCAGTTTTTATATCATTAAGTTTTATTTCGATCCCCCGTCTTGTTCTATCCACGTCGTCATTTAGCCCAAGCCCATTCATTGTTCCTTATCTGCCGTGTACAAGAAGGATCCCTGAGTGATCCCTGGTTGCCTAGTTATCCTTATCTGAAGATCAGATAAGAATTGTCCCCGCTGAGTGTGTGTTTTCCCATCGTTATCTAGTTTTACCACAGGGCTGTCACTGCTCCAATCTGTCCTGATAAGGCTATCAGGCTATATTACCTCGTGGTATTAATTGCGACCACAACAACAATATATCTCATGCTGGCCTGGGGCTGTCAGCTGCCGATATTGTTGAGGAGATAAAGTTACTAATGGCAAGGGAGTTCTGAAAATACACTATAATAGACAGAATGAGCACAAAATATGCAAATATAAGTACCAAAATGTCGTTTATGATATGGACTGTATAGAACATTGGCTATTATACATGCTGAACATGTTGGAAATTCATTTCCCCCGTCCCACTGATTCCATCTCTGTGATTGGCCCGTCCTATACTCGGGACTATATTCTA
>JANBQC010000759.1:0-11564 GCA_027576995.1 Dimargaris cristalligena
TTAGCTATTCTTTGAACAGGGGCACAGTTGGGCCAGGGGCAGTGTGAATGCAGGGGTATCATCCGGTCAGGGGCAGGGTCTCATTCACTCGTCAGGGGCGTACTTCCGATAAGTGTGAAAAATAGATTAAAAATAAAAGTAAGTAAAAAATATGGTAAGTTCACCACAAGGGGGCCTAGTGAAAAACTTATTGAGGTTGCTGGGGGTTAGAGGTTATAGGGGTAGAGGGGGGATCTGAGGTAGGGGAGTGTCCTTGGCAGCTAGGGTGTGCATGGTTAAAATAATGGGGACAATGAGGTTGGTTAGCCCAGGATTAGTGGATCAGGGAAAGGACATCCTTATGGGGAATGAGGGATGGTCGGTCTAAATTAAGGAGGGTGGATGTGTCAGCATGAGGAGTAACAGCCTATGAGTAAAGGCAGATACAAAGATAGGAGAGGAGTATAATAGAATCAGCCAGTAGGGTGAGGGAATCAGCAAGGATAGGCAAGAGCAATTCAGGGTCAGTCAGACTACAGTAGATATGTGAAAGGGTAAAATCAAGGGGATGGGAAATACCACTCAGTCAGTATTGATTATTAGAAAGTAGGTGAGGGTTAGAGGGTAGTAGTAGGGAGGCAGGCAGGGTAACTGGGAGCCTCATAAGCACATAGTATATTACTAGGATAGAGATAAAGCAGGTAATGCTGGTCCTATTTAGGAAGGGCAGAAGAAAAAAGGTCACCACTAATCACAGGGAACTCCTATTGGAGGGCAGGCAAGGGAGAGAGGGTAAGGGCAGGAGGGGCAGTATCAATATCATCAGTGGAGGGGTCCATGGCCCTTGTCATCTCAGTATCAGGAGGGGGGATTGCAGAAGCATCTCATAAGGCTATAACAGCATCATTGAGTAGGCAGGAGTAATTAGTATTGGATAGGGCCATAGTAAGTGTATAGGAATATAGTAAAGGAAAAAGGAATCAGTAACCATATAGGAAACACAATAGATACCTGTGAACAAAAGATGGTAAGGATCCTCAGAATAAGGAGGATACATACCTTATATTTTCAAATCAATTACTTTTTTTTTCTAATTGAGAAAAAAACACTTTACTAAAATTATGTTCAAAAACCAAAATAAAGGATTATACCTATTATTCCCACTGGGAATAATCCATATGGGTGAACTTCAACCTAACTGTATAAGATTTTACACAATATGTGTATGGGATAATATGTGGGAGAATAACTTTTGACCAGTAATATTTACCTCATCAAATGGATTATTCGTTATATAGCCTGGATGAATATCTGCCATATGAGTGAAATTCAGCCCAGCTATATAAGGGTTTACATTATACGTGTATGGGAGAATATATGGGAAATTTATTTTTAACTAGTAATATTAGCCAAATCTAATGGATTTTTCGTTATATAGCTTAGATGAACTTCTCCTATACCAATTAACCTCTCCTTAAGCAATACCAGGTGGTGTGGCATAGCAGAGTGGTGTTGGGAGGGTTCTTAAGTACAGGCATGCTGAACCCAGAGAATCTCGACTGCGGTTAATCCCATTTCCTCAGTTGTTGCTAACCCACCGTAGCTCAATTTGTGCGCAGTAAAATATAGCAGGCCTTAACAACCTTCTCTTTTTCGTTTAGGGTAAAAAAATAGTTTCTTTTTAGTGTACTTGGCGCCGACTTTTGTTATTCCTATAGAGTCATTCCTCCCTCTAATTAACGCAAACGTCGTCACTAAAAGTCCATTCGGCCGCATTCCCCCTTTCGTTCACATACACATGCCACGACGGTCAGCCCAGCGCGCCCCTGCGCCAGCAGTCGCCAGCCGCCGCTCAGCCCGTCTTCGTACTCAGGCCTCACCCTCACCCGATCCCATTGGCAATCCCGAACAACTGAGTTGCACAGTCACTCCCACCATACCAGGTACGCTCTTTTTATATATATATATATGACTACTCTACTAGACCCCTTTAGCTTGGGAAAAGAACCCCCTAATTATAATTAAACACCATTCGCGACTGTACTTGGATTGGTATGTGAGGTTCATGAGATTAAAGCTAACCATAATCGGTGTGTAATTCTCGTATTGATACCTACCGCCGTTGCATTGCCATTTTACCCGCATACATAGATTTTGAAGTCAATCTGGATGAAAGTGAGGATGAATCGGATTTTGAAGACGTCGAAATTCCAGACCCTCCTACTCTTATCCCCGCCGAGCCAAGCTTTTTACCCTCGACCGCCGGTCCTGTGAATCCACCAGTAGTTGAATCCTCTCCCGGACCGTATGACCCCTACGCAGCCTATTTAGAAAATCTGGAAGACAATGATAATGCCGATGACAATAGTAACGATGACGAGAATGGCCAGGGTGGGATTGTTCTTACCTTTGGGGCCGAGGACTTTACTACCGCGAAGGGTAGTAGCAACCCCGGCGAATCGAGTCCGTCGACCTCCAAAGGTATTCATATTACTAAAAAGGACCGTATCCGGCGTCACGCAGTTCACCGCGCCCAAGTTCTATGCGATTTAATCCACCTGGGGCACACAAATAAGCTAATGAATTGTCCGACCACCCAGGCCGTCGCTTTATCGCTTGTTCCTGAGCATATTCTTAATCTCATCCAGGCCGACCAAGATCTACCCTCCCAGCGAGCGAAGAAACGTTCTAAGCCGAATCCCACGGCATCACCATTACCATTACAATTGAATGGACTCCGCAACTTGGTGGATTGGTGGTGTGCCTATTTTCGGGTTGAGGTTCCGCGAGTAGGACCCACACGAACCTCTCTACTCGATCAAATGAATCGTTTGGGGGTTAACCGCTTGACGGACCCAACCACCCATCATAACAGTGTCTCGAAATTATCCGATCCGGCCAACCGTGAGTCTCGCCAACGTAACGTTATTTTGAGCGCGCTTGGAGCTGGCTACGGTACTATGCATGAGGGCACTTTACTGTTAGGAGCTATATGCCGGGCCCTGGGCCTACGTACCCGTTTGGTCCGCTCCCTCTACCCATTACCCACCCGGTTTACCCGGGAGGAACTGGCCCGTGAGTTGCAAGGCGAAGTGTGGCTCGCCTTACCCGATTTAGGAGTGGTAGATCCTAAAAACACAATATCTGAAAGCCCCCAGAAAGGGTCTTATCGACAGGCCCGGTACCACCCCCTGACGTGGTGGCTAGAAGTACGGCTACCAGGGCCGGGGAAGTCACATTGGTGGGCCCTTAATACGATCCACGGGATCATGAAACACCCCCAAGCCGTTGGTCTAGCACCGCTCGCCTGGATCCCTCCCTCCCAGTCAGATAGCACCACCACCACCACTACCACTGCTACTACTACTACTACTACTGCCACTACTGTAGAAGCTGTGGTGGAGAAAAGTGTTGGGGGCTCATTGACAGTCCCTTTGGTCTTTACGGATAATTCCAAACGATTTCCGGTCGTCTATGTAGTGGCCATGGATGAGCAGGGTTACTGGAAAGATGTCACCCGTCGGTACACCTCGGAATGGTCAAAAGTAACCCGTAATCTGCGAGCACCCGATCTGTCGGTTGGGTCAAGTGGTAATCTACATCCAACGCACAATTGGTGGATCCGACTGATGGCATACCGCCGGGCCCCGCATTCCACCGTAAGTAACATATCCACCATACCGTCCAGTGAGCCACGTCTAAGATGTTTTCTACTTGGCTAACTTTGCTCTTTATCCGGATAGCTTCGACATACACCTTTGACCCCACCGCCTTGAGGGATTGAAAATAGCTATGAGTACCCGTCGCCCCACAGCCCCTCTCCAGTTTACGACCATGCTAGTTTTAATCTAACCCGGTATCATTAATTATTTGTAATACTGGATTTGAACCAATGCATTGATTTTAACAGGAATCGGACCATGAAGAAGAAGTCGCACTGAGCCAACAGGAGTTCACCGAAAAGATGCCTACTTCACTGGCTGGCTTTAAAAATCACCCACAGTAAGTCCTGATCCGTATGACTGGCCCAATTCATTGTCGCATTTTCTTATAAATAACCCTATCCATTCGACATGCTAACTAGCACATACAATATCTCACTCATGGCCTATTTTATATTTTGAAATGCCATGGCCCTACTACCCACTACTACCTGTAATGCAACATCAGTTTTGCGCTAGAACGCCACTTGAAACAATCGGAGATTATCCATCCCCGCCAGCCTTGCCTGGGCCAAATCCGGGGCGAAACCATATTCCCTCGTAGCCATGTCCATATGCTCAAGAGTAAAGAAACGTGGTACCGCGAGGGCCGGGAACTCCAATCCGAGCAAACGCCCCTCAAACACATTAAAGGCCGGCCTAGTATAAAATCCCGCAACAGTGGCCTAGGGGGTTCCCGCGATGACGAGCAATTCGAACGGGATGTTTACTGGGCTATCCGGGGTCGGCCTACCTCCGCGGACCGAATGGCCGGGGGCCGGGGCCCGATTGACGGTGCTTCGGACATCCCCCCGCCTATCGCTCTGTACGGTGAATGGCAAACCCACCTCTATCGACCCGACCCGGTGGTAGATGGCCAAGTACCGAAGAATCAGTTCGGCCACGTGGATTTATTCGTGCCCAGTATGTTACCCCCCGGTGGGGCCCATTTGCCCTGGCCAGGTACGGCGGCAGTGGCGAAATTGTTGGGGATTGATTATACCCCCGCGGTCGTGGGATTCGACTTTTCCGGTAAGAAATGCGCCCCCGTGGTGCAGGGCGCGGTGGTGCCTTGGGAAAGTAGAGAGTTAATCATGGAGGTAAGATATCAGTCATTTTTTACCATATTTATTATAGTATTTAAAATCCGTTTTTATTTTGCAATGTTGTTTAGTAAGGATCGTGATATCCCATTATATTTCTAGAAGAGGAAAGTGTTGGTGCGAGTAGACGGCCCTATCGATTTTCGTAATTCTAACTATCCTGTAAATTGCTATGGTTGCTATATTCCTGTTTCCAGGCCCTACACGCACGTGAGCAGCATCAGCAAGACCTAAGTCGCACTAAACGACGGATCCAATTATTGAAACGTTGGTACAAGCTTACTAAAGGCCTCAGACTACGTCGTCAACTTATCCAGCAGTACGGGGACTGGACCAAGGAACCCATCAGTCCAATTAATTTGGTATCGGATGAAGAAAATGTGGAGGAGGAGAAGGGGGACAAGGAACCAAAAGTCGAAGGCCCCAAATATACCGTTCCACCACCCCGAAACTGGTCGTCCAGTGGCGGCAAGCCATTTGGTGGGGGTGGGTTTATGTCGTAAAATATTTATTTCTGTGAATACTATAATTTGTTAATATAAAAAGCGCTTTGGCGTATTAGATCAGCTGCTGACTTTCAAGTATGAAATAGTTGCAAATCCGAAGAATTTGAAGAAAGGGGGGGGGATACACGGTGGGTAAGTACACAAGTTACTAGAAATTATATATAATATATCCTACTCTTTGTACTGTTCCATAAGTTTGATACCGGTCAACTCAGCCTTCACGTAATCGCCCGTCAACACCGGGGGATACTGGTCCGCCTTGGGGGCCTTACTGAACCGCGGGGCGGTCGGCTGCAGAACCTGATCGGACGCAATATGCAAGAAGAACGTGGACGATACGCGCCACAGCGGGTGTTGCTCCTCCTCGGGCTTAGTCAACTGCCGGGCCATGGCGGCCTGGGTCCCTTCAGTCACCACCACTTCGTGATACCCCGCAGGCACTTCACCACCGGTCAACCATTCCATTTGGCGACCAGTCTGGACCAGAATACACCCGTCGGGCACTTGTACGGCGATTTTGCGGCCCTGGTTCCGGGGCCAGATGTGCAGACCGGGGTACCGGGACTTACCGTGCAACGTCAGGAAATTCAAATCATAGTGGAATCCCGCCAACACCGTACCCAGGGCGCCGTATTTGGTTAGGTCGGACCCCGTGGGGGCCAATAAGTGGGGGCCCAGCTGGGTTAAGTCTGACCACGTCCGGGCGGGTAACCCAAACCCTACGGCGGTCATTTGGGCCACCAACGTCCCCGTGGCGTGTAGGGCACCTCCCCATTCGTTCAAAATAGTCGTCCAGCAGGGAAACCGGTCCGGAGTGGGCACGACGGGGGGAGCATTCAACCGGGGGAACTGGGTAGCGGTGGGTGGGGGCGTATCCCCGATCCGCCAGAAGAACCGCCATTTCGGGTCAGGCCCTACCAGTTCAAGCGGCCGCTGGTCGGCTGGTAATTGGCCTATCAGGGCATGGCACGTGGTATTCTCGGCGCGCCGACATTTAGGGTCCTCGGTGAATTCCGGACTGGCCCCGATTTGGTACCCTAACTCCGGGTGCACGTCCCGTTGGAGGTCCTCGAGGGGTTGGGCGTAGTACCGCTCGAGTAGGTCGAGGAACTCCTCGTTCTTGGCGGAACTAACCCGGGGATCGCGAATGAGGAGACAGCCGTAATCGTACAGGGCATCGGCGGCCTTGCGACACTCCGCTTGGGCGGCCGGTGAGGAGGGGTCCGAAAGGAAATGGTGGGCTTCAATGACGGGAAGCTTGAAGTCAGCCATGGTCTTGGTAGTGGTTTGTTAGGAATGAAGGAGAGGAGGGTATAGCTAACAAGCAAAGGCAGTCAGTAGTGGAGAGGAGGAGTCGCAGGGTTGGATAACAAAGAGAGTGGGTAAAGGTTGCTTGTTAATGTCGGCCAGTAGTCACAGTTGGCAGAAACCACAGAGGCCCAGAGAAAACGGAAGTAGAGCAGGTTACTTTATTCGATGCTTTCGGTAGCCCAATATATGGGGTATCCTTGGGGTCCTGGGTTTTCCAATATAGCCGAGAGGAAAGCACAAAGACACCCGACTTGGGAAAGCGGAGGCTGCCGCTTGGGCTTGGGCTTAGGCTTGATTCCATCTGTACCACCTTAAACTATTATGGACAAATGACTATAGAGTCTCAAACAACTACCATTGATTTGTGTATCACAAGAGCAGCCGAATAGGGTGAGAAACTCCCCAATAAAGGCCGTGAACCTGATTTGGACTTCAAACATCACAACTCTCTCTAGCCTCAGGTGACTGCGCCTCCAAGCACCCCTCCTCCCCTATTCTCATACAAAATACCTTAACATTCCAAAGTTTAAGTTTTATTACATCAGCACATAAATTAATACTGGGAGGGTTATATATATATAAATATTAATAAAAGTGACATTAAATAAATGATTATACATCATAAATAGTTATAAATGGGGACCGGGGTACGCGAAGCAATGTCATATATATTCGGGGTTTCTAGGCGAACACATACCACATTCGCCGGTGGGGTGGCGAATCGATGGGTCGATACTTCGCGCAAAAGGCCGCAAAGCTCGCTTGGTGGACCGGTTCCCCGGATTGGGTGAATTTACGCCAGTACCGATGGGCGGCCTTAGTATTCCCTGATTGTAGGTAATGGCGCATCACTAATTCGTAGGTGAATAAGTTCCACGGGAGACAATTCAGTTCGAGTAGGTACAAAAAAACAGGTAACAGGCCGGAATTATGGGTAGTGAGGGCCAGTTCGAGTGCCCGGTTGACTAAGCCGGTATGCAGGGACAAAGGACGCTGGTTGCTTGCACTACTCCTCCTCACTTTACCACCATTAGCATCACCATCTCCATGCTCATGAGTAGTGGTGGCTAGGGCCGAATTACCGGAAAGGTGGTAGAGGGCGTGGCAAACCAGGTCCATATTGTTTAACGTGGCGAAACAGTGCAGGAAATGCAAGAAATGGTTAGCCTGAAGTGTCACGAAGCCCGTATTGCTGTTACTATGCTGGATGAGATTGCGGTAGAGGAGGTATACATTCTTGTGGTCGGAAATGGCGGCGTAGGAAGACATGAGTTCACACGCCAGGTCAGTTCCGAGGTGTTCTTTCGAGAAGGTAGCGTCGATTAAAGGGCGGAGGGTAACGATACCATCGTAGGCTTGGTCGTGGGCATTGTAAAGCCGCAAGAGGGCACCGAAAACCGATGCATGGATGGAGGGTGTATGAAGGCGATAGGTATGGAACACGGCCACGGCGGTATCTAAGTTGGCGGCAAGGGGATGGGGATGATGACCACTGGCGGTGAAGGAGCCCAGCATGTCACTACGACCCATTGTTTTCGTGGTTGACAACGGCGGGCTGAGCATTTCGATTAAATTAGTGGCCAGCGCATGAGACCAGTGGGTGGAACTCCGTTGCCGGATATTATCACAAAACTGCCGGATGGTTTCATCCGTTTGGGTATTTTGCATTCCCTTAAGTAGTACCTGGGCCATGTGCGTTTCGGGGGATTGGGTGAGGGCCTGGAGGTCCTCCAGGGTCGACCAGGCTTCTTCAAATTCACCGCACTGGACCAAAAGGCCAATGAAAATGCGGTAGGTTCGGGCGTTGGGGGATACCTGGGGCCAGGCGTGGAGCATATCCTGCAGAAGGGCCCGGGCGCCCACCAGATTTCTCCGCGAGCGATAAGCCAACATCAGCCAGTTTAGGGTGGAGGTGGAAAACCCGATTTGGCGCTGTGCTAACAGGTGGGCCAGGTCAACAGCATCCTGGTGCAGCCCAAGGCGGATATAAAGTTCCAGAACCCAGTCACAGTCATCGGGCGAAGGGCGGCTCGGTTGAAATGATGCGGAGGAGGGCCCGGCGGAACCGGTCAAACCGGGAGTCTCTTCACCAGACTGGTCGCGGTGGGGAAAATCAACGACGGTGGGGGTGTCTGGAAACTTCTCGCCCCCCTCTGGAAGGGAATTGGGGTGCAAAGAGTTACTATTATTAGCCGCCCTGCCAGCTGTTTCATCGCCCATGGCAGCAGCAGCCGCCTTGGTGGTATCTCGGAGGGCAGCAGTGGCCGCTGTGGCTTCGGATACCAACAATGGCACCTCTTCATAGCTCCCACCCTCATCATTGGCCGGGGTGAATATCAAAGGGAAATCCCCGCCTTCAGCCCCGTAGTGACCGGGAGTTTCCGGGATGGGCTGCCCACTCAGGCGGCCCCGTGTTACCGTCGTCATTCCCCCTACCATCCCACTGCTGTAGCGAATTTTGGCAGTAGGACGTTGGGAGGGCCGGAGGTGGTGGTGACTAATGGGAGTATCCCCCCTTCTCCGGAAAGAGCGCGCGGCACCGTGGGTAGCCGTTGTAGCCGTGGCCGCGGCGGGTCGTAGGGTAGTGTCCAACGTTGCAATGGTCTCGGGGAATAGCCAGTCCTGGCTAATTTGCCGAATCCGCTGCCGGGTGCGTACCCGCATACGGGGAAACCGCACTTCCTGGGGATTAAACCAGCGGTCTATCCGAATGGGTGAGGTGAGGTCCGTTTGCCAGGCAGTATGCATAATGCGCTGGTTCATGAGGGGGTTGACGGCCCCGCCAGGTCCGAGGGTGGCAAACCGCCCGAGCTGGGCCTGGCTAAATGACGTTGCGGCCGATACGGCTTTGGACATGGCGCCACCGCCCGTCGCAGCTGATGGTCCCCGAGCCAACGAACGACTAGCGGCCCGACGGGCCTCCAACCGAAAATTGGCCAATACGGCCGGGTTCCACAGCCGATGCAACGTCCATACGTAATCCTGGCGGGTTAGAAAATTCGTGGACCGCGACGCATGAAGTTTCTTGTATAAATTCCAAATAACATCGTCGTTGGATTCCGTTAGTAAGGCCCGGCGGTAGTGGTCGGCTTTCAGTTCGTACAGACGGGCCGGGGGAAGTCGTTTGGTGAGGTCACGACCGCGCCGGGGAGCGGTGGCCCCCGCCGTGGCGAGGGTATGGGCCGCGGTGTGGAAAGCGGGGTGCCGGAGGAGGAGGACCAGGGCCGGGAATAAGCGACCGGGCGCCAACCGAGGTCGACCACTGCCGCTGGTGTAACTACTACTATTAGTGAAGCGGGCAGATGCGGAGGAGAACTGGGACGAGGTCCAGGACCGGGCCCGGGACCACCACCGGCCCGAATGGAAGGAGCGGGCCGACGCCTGGCGACTACCGGACGTGGCGGTGGGCCGGAGGGACCGGTGGACGAGAAGCGGACCACCGCTGCCCCGTAACGGAAGGGCCAGTCGCCGACTTGCCGCCCGAAGCGCAGGAATCTGGTGCATGGGTTGAGTTAAAAGAATAGTATTGTAGTCGAATATGGCATATGCTAGATAAATACAAGCGCGGAATCAGTGAAGGAGTGTATGCAACGGGGGGGGGGAGTTCAAGCAGAGAGAGTTGATAAGAGAAGAAGGGCAGAGGAGTTGAGCCAAATGGTCTAACTAACAGGAAAATGGATCTACGCAAGGGAATAGGCGTGGATTCAACAAGTAAGAAGACAAAGCTGAGTAAGACGGCTGGAAGCATAACCCGGCATTATTATACCGGACGGGGAATTATTAAAGAGGACTGGTGAACAGTCGTAATAGTAGGAAAACTTTGATACCCACTCACAGACCATATGCCCTGGTTATTCTCCCATTGGACCCACACTATACTATTTCTATTCGGTAATAATGCTCTCTGAGCATGAGGCGTTTTTTTGACAGCATAGGGCTATTGTTTTAGGATCAGCTCCTTTCCAGGGTGTCACTCTAAACTTCTGTATAACCTTGCTTATCTATCGCCATGTCCTACTCGGGGGCATTCATATTTGGGGAAATAGAGTCGGGTCGCAAACTAGAACAGCTGGTTACGTGGAGAATGTTCCCAAGGTATTCCGCCTAAGGGATGTCATTAGGACGGGTCGAAGATAAGCGAGAGGAAGAGGTCACAAAGTCAGCGTGGCATCTTCCCCACTCTCTCCCTGCCTGGAATAACACACTCTACCCTGCTTAAGCTGGCCCGGCTGTCGGCGACCTGTTTGGATTTTCACCTGTATTGCGACTGGCCACTTGGTCAGTTCTAAATATACGAGGAAATGTTAATCATTGGGATTCTAATATTGGTGGCCAGTCAAGATGCTGGTCTATTTCACTCCACGAAAATAGGAGAGAGAGATGTATATATAGTCACGTAGAATGGGTGTGATTGGGCACATGTATCCAGGCCCAAACTGACTTATTGAGTGTGCTTGCCCCATTCCTGCGCATCCCGAGCCATGTGTAACGGAGGTTCAATCAGTGCCCAAACCAATGCAGCCACTAAAAATATGAGCACAGGAAACATTAACAGAATGCATTGTCAATTAAGTTGGTCTTATCCCCAAAAATGGGCCCCTCCATTGATCGATTGGTTCGCGACTGCCACAGTTCCTAGGCTGATAATAAATGATATAGGAGAGGTTCAACCAGACTATAAATAAAAAATGGGTTGGATAAGGCTTCTATTACTTGCTGAGAATGAATCTGCAATACATTGTACCATGCACATATCATTAATAGCCGTCTATATGTGGGCAGACTTTCACCCCATAGTATTTATGTAGTGCTGCAAAGTGCAGAATCGGGAAAGTTTATTCATTATCCCTTTTACTTGTGTATATATTTCCCGATATTCTCCCCTAATTCATATAGTGTTGCATATTATGGGGTTCGGGAAGCCTTTTCTCCTATCAAACCGGATCAATCATTATCAGTTTCAA
>JANBQC010000760.1:0-11551 GCA_027576995.1 Dimargaris cristalligena
GGTGAAGGAAAAGGGGAGGTGAATGATGATGTCGGAAGAGAGAAAGAAGCGAGAGATGATGATTGAGAAAATAGGGGAGAGCTGGGCCCTTGTATATATATATATATATATATTTGTAAATATATAGAAAAGGCAGGTGTGACCATTTTGCGGTACACACCTGGTGGTCACCCTCCCATTCCCACCTATTACTCTGCTCTCGTCTCATCGGCATTAATATTTAATAGCTCGAGACACTCCGCGTGACCCTGGCTTGGCGACGGTCTGGTTCTATTTTTTATATTGTCTTCTAACGAGAAGCCGCAGATCCCCTTCGATACCGTCCGCAGCCATCGGGTTCCCACCGCCTGGGCGTTGGCATCCTTCCCGTCGCCCGTTCACTGTCGGCCGACTTGCGCCCTTAGCTGCGGAGTCTGAATTACAACGGCCGCAGTCGGACCCTTCCCGGCAATATATCTTCAGGTGCGGCCATCATCTACCCAGGCAAGTGCTTTAGCTGGAACGTTCTGCCACAGCAGTGAGTCATTCCCACAGCCCGTGACCCCGTTGTTGGTCCAGTTGGGGAGAGAGAGAGCTGAACCCTCCAGAACCGCCTTTCTGGACCGGCAAATCCTTTTCGCTGATGGTGCGAATCCACACGGGCCACGGCGCTTTGTCCATGCGGCAATAGCAACAGCCGCGTTACAGATTCTCTAGCAATACTAAGCCCATTTCGGCCACTGGAAAAATGCCGTGGCTATTTAGGTGGTTAGTAAAGTTGTTTGGGCAGCGAAAGGCAGGCAGCGGCTAATCGTGTTCCCAGCGGACCTCAGTAATAGAGAAATACACGCCGCATGATTCCAATAGACCCGGTAGGGAGACTCACATAAGTAGGAGTGGTCACTATGTTTGGGTCAACAGATTAGTTTGCATTTTCATATCCTAAGTTGGCCATATCCCCAGTGTTAGACCGCTATGTCGATGGTGCTTAGTAGGCCGCCCCGCGCCCCAGTCGTCTATAGTCACCCCTATCCCTGTCGATAAGCATGTCTGGCTCCAGCCCGGTATATTTTCCTCAACTCCGAGTACTTCCCTGCCGCCTACCGTTTCAGCGCACCCTCTACAGTTAAGTCTTACTAGGTACACCCGTATCCCCCCCAACCACGACTTCCAACTCCGCTGAGGGCTGACTATCAGGTTGGTGGCTATCGGCACATGGGCAACCAGTGGGGTTTTCGCCGTGGGTTAATTTCCCCCAATCTGCTTTCTCGCCTGACCGACCAACCCCACCCAGTTGTTCAGTAGTTTCTTCAATGGGGGATGTTCACGCTCCTATGTTTTTCAACCCACCTGGTGGTTTATGTGAAACTCCGCTCTGGCTTTACTAAAAGCCGGTCTAACAAGGGCTGGAGTGCTATCATTGTCGCCGAGTATAATGTCCAACAGCAATAACTAGTATTCTGGTCGAGGCCGGTTTAGGATTATCTATATATAGATTATTATTTTTTGGAGAATGAGCTGCTTGGTCAGCTCTCCACCAGCCGTTCTAATGGGAATGCTTTTCGAGGCCAGGTGGCAGCCCCATTGAACTTTTGAAAGGCGTTGGCTTGGTAAGCCAGCCAGCCACAGCTATATAACCACCACCCTCCCCCATTTCAATACTTGTTTTACTAAGAAATCCAGACCTGCTATTATTTTATTTTCAAGGGAAATATTGCCCTAAAAACAACCACAAAAATATCAGCATTGGCTTCTCATTATTCGATTGTTTTGGGTATGGCCACAACATAGACAGTACATTTGAAGTACATTAATTATCAAGTTCCCCTACTCAATCTCACCTGTTGATTCTGGAATATATACACTACAATGCTTAGTCCTTTAGCCTTGTAATACGCTGGGTAGCTGACGACGGATGGCCTAAAAACCCAATATATACAATTCACCGCGTCTCTTCTTATGTTTGTCAATTTGAGTGATTTTATTTTACACCTGCCTACCCCCTGAAATAATATCAGGCTGGTCTAAACACCTGCCGATCTTTGTCCTTTTAATAAACTGTAATATTGAATGTTGTACTGGGCTCTAACTCTCTTTCAGACCGAACTGGTATTGGTGCGACGGGACACCAACTGTCCGAAATATACTATTTTCGTCAAGTTAGACGAGCCAAACTTAAAATTGCCTGGACTTATGGCTATTGGACAATCCCACCAATGTAAATGACCAATGCCATAACACAAACGCAAGTCTTGGAGAGTATATATAATTACAGTGATAAAATAATAATAAATATTTAGCTATATAGTGCTGAATTAAACTGATCCTAAGTAGCATTTGTACTGCCGGAACCCGAGAGAATAATTATGGAGGTGTCCACACGTTCATCAATGGAGCGACTATGCGAATATTTATGGGCGGCTTATTTTTAACTCAAAGTTTCTGCCTAAACCAATAGATTTTTCGTTATACAGCTTGGCTGAATTTCTCCCATATTCTGTCGGGCGACCATATCCATCAAGGATCCTCTATTTACTTAAATACAATTATTTCGGCGAATCTAGCTTACAAACTGGATCAGGTAACATTATCTGGAGTGCGGGTAGATCCACCGGCCGCACACAGCCATGTCAAAAATAATAACAGGTAAACGGACTGGATGGCCCGAAGGCGAGTTACCAAACGCCTCGGCTGGTTATAGCGTGCACACGATTCTCTCCTAAGGCCACGTCGTTTACTGCTATACTCTATACAAGGTGCTCCATACTTAAACTACGCCGGACAAAGGGGGTGTCTCGGATATTCTCGACCTCCTGCACGATTTTAAGGTTGACCCTCCAAAGCTGGCCGAAACTCGCCAGGACTTGGATAATCTCATCAATGAAAACGGTGGCCAGTTTCCGGTCGGCCGGGTCGGCCGGGCTGGGCTGGATGGTCCCCATGCCGTGGATCCGCTCGTTACACACCACCGCGGCGGGGTACAGGGCCGACGTGAATAGGGAATTATTAATGAACGCCGGCGGCGTAAAGGATTGAATCATCAATTCCCGGAAACGGAGAATGTAGAGCCAACAACGTTCGTGGCATTCCGTGAGGGTACGACCTGTGGAGTCGCCGGCGGCCTGATTCAGGGCCAACCCGGGATAGGGATCGTTCGTGTCGCTGGGGGAATGCCCGTCGAAATGGTTGAGGTAGATGATTAACATGGCGCACATAACCCGTACTTGGATACAGAAGGAGTCGGCCTCCTTCTGGGTGGGCAGGGCTGATGTGTAAGGGGAAATGCGCCAGTATTTCCCGTCTAGTTCGGCGAAGTGATCGTACCACTGCTCGAGTTCCTTGTTAAGTCCGGGCAGGGCCTGAAGCCAGGCTGTGGGATCTGTTGCTTGGCGCGACCGGAGTTGGGCGACCCGATGGCCGATGATGGATATATCGGCTTTTATAATGATAATGTTATTTTTGATGCGGGTGTTGTTGACCATCGTTGGGTACTCTGTGCTGGTATATATATCGGAATCAGGGTTTGCCAGTTCGGCATCTAAACGGGCTTCGACATCCTGGTCGGGACTGGGTAAATTGACATAACAGTTATCCAGGTCAATCAAGGGTTTATGGCCAAAGATGAGGGCGGCCATCATGTCCTTATTAAAATGGGCCCACCATACTATCCGGTAGTGTTCGCGTAGGAATTCATTGGCTATGGTAGGTGCATCTATCATGGTGTCGGTGTCGGTGTTAAAGTGAGTCGGCCGCGGGGGTGGGTTGGGGTGGTCAATTAGATAGGACCGGATACCGTGCTGCTTGCGGATAGAGGCGGCGAGTAGGGTTTGGTGGAGGGACAGATAGCCCAGGCCTAGGGTCGCCTCGGTCAACATACCCAGAACGACAAACATGTCGGGGCTGGGGTCGGCCAGACAATGCGGCAGCATAGCAATTAGCCGGGAATGGTACTCTCGGCTGATCATATGGGGCGGGATGTGTTCAAAAGCAGGGTGGTTGGAGAAGGGGGCCACGGCCATCATGGCCGCTAGTTGGTAGGCTTCGGGAACGAGTTGGTTATCGAGTCGGTAGAGAATCCGAAGACGGTGCAGGGGGCTGCTGCCTCGGTAGATGAGCGTACAAAAATCATCCATCGAATGGCGCACCACGCTGGAATGGTACAGTAAATCGACGGGGGAAAATAATGTACGAAGGCTAGGGGACTTGCCGCCATTGTCCGGCAATATGTCATACGAGACAATCCTAGTTTTCCCTTTTACTCCTTCGAGTTCTTCTTTTTCTTCTTCAAGTTCTTCGTTTTGGCTTGCTGGTGGTGAAAGGTGACTCTGGGAAGAGTTACGTCGTGCCTGGGACGCCAGCGAGTTGCGCATTAGCTTGAACATTAACCGGGCGGTCCGCTGGCTGATACTGTCATCCACCGGATTATTCATGCTAAGTTGTCTGATGCCGGCCAACAGCCAGGTTGGTAACAGGCCCCGCTCAGTTGGGTCGAGCGCAGGCGAGGGCAACACGGATGAGGACGACGACATTGCCGTAGACGAGCCATTGTTGTAGAAATCGGCTTCCGGGGACTCCAGGGGTGGGTTTGCAGACATAAAGAGGGGGCCTTCTGGACCGAGCCTGTCCCTCCTCGTCAAACCCAAGGGAGCGGTCTGAAGTAAGGCTGAATCCCGCCGACTCGGCTGCTGGAATACAGTCCCCACCGCGGTCGGCGCGCCCTCGAAGCGTGCAGGTTGGGAGGGTGAATCGGTCGTGGGTGAAAGGGAAGACGAGTTGGAGGATGTCGAACCTTCGTCCCAGGCCCCTCCCCCCCTACCTGGGACCTCGGTCTCGGGCGCACGGGCCAAGGCTTTACGGAGACGAGCGGGCGTAAGTTGGTAGTGGCAGTCCGCGTTCCATTGCTGACAGGTGGTGCAGCGAGGTAGTACCCGGTCGCAGCGGACCTTGCGTTTGCGACAGCCGAGACAAGAGTAGCGGGCGTGTTCCGAGGCGCCCGGAAGAAGGGGTAGGAGTGCCGTGTGAGTTGAGGGGTTGTTAGACCTCATGGTGTGGCGGATGGGTTAGCCAGGGTGGGCAGACAGACACGTACAACAAATAGAATAAACCCGAACCGGAAGAAAAGCGCGGGAATAGAAAAGTCTTATGCGGGGAAATGGACAGAACGGTTCAGGGCAAAGGAGGCAGCTGGCCGAGGGCTAGGCATTTCGAGCGCGTATAATAAAGAAGGGCACAATGAGGAGGAGGAATAATATTATTGTGTATAAGTAAGTATAATGGAGTCATAGGCCCCGAAAACGTGGCAGCAGGGATATGCAAGACATTATGGGTTGCTTAAAGGGACTGGCTTAGAGACCATATGGTGGTTGAAATAGTCGAGCGAATAAGGAAAGGTGTATTCCCCTCCTCCTCTTTTTCCACTCCCGGCCTCTAAAATAACAGTGAGAGAAATGACTGAGGGCCCAGCCTATTGATTATGTCCACAGCACTCCTTTACGGCAAAGAGTGTGTTTGGCATATCTGATTCCCTCTCGCGCCAGTCAACTATTATAATATCCACTGAAGAAACTTTAAATAGCCGCAGCACATGTGATCTGCGCCCCAACCGATTCACCAATCCCAAGAAGGGGGCCTATACTTCAGTTTATGGGGAAAACACCGACAGCTTAATATAGGAAAGCCGGGCTATTTGCAGTTTATTGATGAACCGTTATTCCGCTGGCAGAGCTATTCAAGCGGCCTTGGCAAAATAACGGATAGGATAGAAGAGTAGCAGAAAGAGCATGGCCGGTTGGGATTATCACGCCAACCTGAAAATACCCCCAATTCTATAGGCTGTGCCAGGTGAGCATAATGGCCAGGTTGGTGGCACTCCCACAGTATGAGATACACTGAACTGCGGCCCAGTAGCTGGGTGAGACAGCTCCACTCCCAAGGAACCGCTATATAGACCATCTAGAAGCTGGCTGCTCCAGATTAACATAGCAGAGTGGGTTTCCTACTAAGCTACTCTTCCGGAAGAAACCAGCCAACTGCCCTTCCGTATTACCAAAAATAGCGGTACCTTGGTCTAGTAGTCCACTCTATTTTTAATTGCAGCTTACCTATAAGCCCACCCCCTCGTTATGCCATCCCGCCTAGTGTCAGAACATTATTGTTGGCCATTCATTGTATGTAGTGTAATATGAAAGAGAAGAACACTGAAGGGTCAGTGAAATGTATCGATTCGAAACTTTGCTCCTCCGGCTCACTGTTTATCCGCTTCCCTTTTTGGACATTGCTTCGAAATTGCTGCGCAGCTTGCCATGCATTATTTGGCTGGCGCACCTTGAATAACCACCACCTTCAACAGCCCTGGGCTTCACAAGCGGTAGCCTGTACCGGAATTCATGTTTTTCAATAGTCCCCATTCCCATTCCCATTCCTCCAATCACCTCGCCCCTCTTCTCAGTTATACTACACCCGGCTCCTTTATTAGCGGGTGCCTTGTCCATGGGACCTGCTTCCCCTAGCCCCTGCTTGCCCCGCGGTCCTTTGGAAGGGCCTCCTCCCCCCGAGCGCTTCCGCTATAGCTGCCTCAGCTGCCGTACCCGCAAAGTCCGCTGCGATCGACTAGTGCCCCAATGCACGACATGCCAACAATGGAAGCTCGAATGCCAATACCAGCTCACTCCTGCTCGCCTACGAAAGACCCTGGCCCCAATCCCTTATAGAGTTGCCCATTTCGTCCCGGTGCGCCCAGCCTTGGCCTACTCGTCGAAGTCTCCTACCGGTCTAAGTGGCCCGCATAGCACGGCCACTTCGCTTGCCCAACCGAGAGTTGTCTCCTTTGTAACAGCAAGCAAACCCGCGGATCCCAGAGACCGCCCCCCTGAACCAGCGACTTCACCAGATATCCCAGGAGGTATTCCGGAGCTAGCCAACCTCAGTATAGGCGACCCTTTTACTCAGCCTCTCCAGGACCGCATTCCAGCAGACGACCCCGAATACTATGATGGTATAGATGATTTAATTGCAATAACTTTGGCTGCAACACCCATACCACACTTAGAATTAGCGACACCTCTTGTTTGCCCGATTCGGACAATGGTCACAGTCGAGCAGCTTGGCTCGGTAGCCCTGGAAGGTAATAGTGTGGATCACATTACCTCGAAGTGGCTACTCAATTCAATGAGGAGGCAGCCAGCAACCCCCGTGGATCTATTATACCCTAACCTACTTTCGAGCACGGTTAATGAAGGAAAGACCGCTCCTTCGCCTAGCAAAACCGCTGGCTATGAGCTTAGCATTGCAAACCTCCGCTCCTTGATTGTACCCACCGACCTGCTGTACCACTCTAGCGTAGTGCGCTATTCCATTGAAAATTTCTGTTCGTTCATTTACCAAAACTGCAATCCCCTAAATAGCGCCCGGGTACTATTTCGACTGGACAACCAACTGGTTTCCAAGTCCTTCCAGCTGGCTGCCATGTTGGCTGCAGCCCCCTTTTCCGACCACCCCGCCTTTGAATACCTCCCGGCCCACGCGGTGAGGCTGGAATACCACTCTCGACTGCAATCTATGTTACCCCTTTGCTTGGAGGATTCTAGTCCGGATATAATACCCCTCCTGGGTATACTCTCCGAGGCCAGCTTAGGCATTGGTCGGTTCTCCCTGCACCAAACGCTAATTGCCATTGTGTTGCGCAAACAGCAAGTAGCGCGGATCCATCTTTTGGACCATCCCCACCTATCCCCACGACCCGCTCACCTTACCCTTGACCCGGATTCGGGAGTGGACGCACCCACCTTACAAAACGAGATTTTACGGGAGTACTACCGGGTATTATGGTGGACTTTCGTTCACAAGGACATGACTAGCGCCCTGGTCTTTGGCCATAAGCCACTGGTTGATCTAGACAAGTGTTATGTCAACCTTCCCTGTCCTGACCGTGACATTGAAGCCCGGTTGGATGTCGAGTTCGCCACCCCTCATTCGGACATTTTTACCAGCCAGAGCTACCCAACCCTTATCAACACATCCTGCATTAAGAATATGATTATCATTGTCAAGGCCGAGGTGACTATTCTGGGTCATCAAGTGGCCAGGCTTCGAGCTCGCCAAGCAACCGACCCTACGACTTGGCTTAGAGCTCTACCCGGACTTAATCGAGAGCTTGACCAGTGGTACGACCGCTTTACCCATTGGTCCGACTTGGACAGAGCTAATCCCCAGTCCCGCTCGTTTCCTCCCACTTCATCCGAATCTAAAACTACATGTTTCCAGGCCCGGGTGACGTGTGCCATGTTAGCGATTTATCTTAATCATTTTGACGGGCATTCACCGGACAACCCCGAGGCCTTCCCCGGGTCGGCGTTGAATAGCGCTCTCCAGGTTTCAGGTGACTCAACGGGCCGTACGCTAGGCGAGTGTCACGAGCGGTGTTGGCTCTATACGGTCCGACTTCGCGAGGTCTTGGCGCAGTTGGTCACCCCGCCCGCGCTTATCAACACCGGTCTGTTTATTTTGGCCTTGTATTCGGCCGCCATTGTGTGTATGGAGCACATGCATATCCTAGACTCCGACCGCTCAGCTCCAGTGACGCGGGAAGGCGAACGACAACTGGCTGTACGCTTCATCGAAGAAATTATGCAAATCCTGACGGGGTTCAGTGAAGTATGGAAAGTAAACCTTAAAATCGTCGATGAGATCCGCAAGATCCGGGACTCCCCATTCGTAAGACGACGCCTAAGTATCGAGCACCTTGTCAAGCCTGAATAGAAGTCGTCTAGGCTGGGCCCCTTCCGCCCCTATCCCCCGTCTTTTTCATTTATTTACTAAAAAACACACATCATTCCTTTATTAAGATTTCTCTCTGTCTTGCCGCGCTCCTTGAACCTTACGAAGGCATTTGTCTACTCCTCCTGCCTAACATTGAACGAATAGACGACTTCCGTCTTCTTCTATAGTTTAATTCCTATATTAATGTTAAAGTCGACTTTTGAATATATAAAAAATGAATATTGCTTGGCATGTAGGTGCGCCTAATCCTTTAGGGCACTCAGCCGGTCAGTACGTTCAGTGTTAGCGACCTCCAAATCCTTTCCAATATGATGTATGCCCTTGTTTGGTAATTCACCATCCACCGTGATACTTAGGAGCCCCAAATCCAAAATGAAGTGTTCATAGTTTGCTTTCTGTGTCCCTATTTTCCCCCAAGTTTAAACATCCATTTTCATTGATGGCTGGACCAGCCCGATAATGGGGTGTCTATTTTGGTGAACTCCCGGCAATTCTACTATTCATTGGGTATACATATATATACCCGGTGGTTCCCCCTCCAATTAATACGACAGTTAACTAATCGATAGCCCAACCCCCCACGTCTGGATGATTTATTTATTTTATTGAGTAGGGTATTAGTTGAACTTTATTCTATCGGGTAATGAACCAGCACCATTTGCTTCCCCGTCTCCATCGGGTAGGCCAGTCCACACTCATAGTAAAAGACATTAGCTAAATATTGCCCCCATATATCTCTCAGGGGTTTTCATTATCCTGTTACGTATTAACGGGGGTAAATGTGCTATTGTGTATATGGTTTACTGGTATGTGAATTGCTACTACAGGAACCTCCCCCAAGATCTGGGTAGTGGCGAGAGCGGCTGGTTTTTCATACAACCAACGGGCGTAAAACCTCCTGTCCTGTTAGTTGTTACACTGGCTCGTCTATTGGTTTATTGTCCCGTTACAGCCCAAACACTCTTTTATATTACCCGCCACATTCCTCACACCCGCTATGAAGCAGGTGACAACCAAAGATAATAATAGTTTCTGACCGTGGTTTGGATATCGAGTTATAGTAAAATGAGGATTTTGTTACATTCTGGCGGATACCGACTTTAGGTCGGGGCATTATTGATAAACAGACCCGTGGTTCGCCTGACTCGTCTACTAAACCCACAACGATAAATGCCTTTAGCCTACTTCCGAGCATATCTCTCTTATTAGCAGTTTATCGCTTATTATTTGTGATGGCCGTTAAAGCCTTCAACGATACGTACTTTAATAACTGTCACCTTTCGCTGGCGGTATGTAATACTATTTGTATGAATGTGGCTGGGCGTGTAGTTATAAACATTTGGTGATTGGGTTATTATGAACAAAAGCTTTATACGATGGGCCAGGCCTGTTTTTAGATTAGTTCCTATCCCCCATATACCCTTCATTTACACCCGATTCGACGTAAGATACCATTATCGAGCCTATGACATGCCACACTTCGCCAGATACGTAAAATTACATCCCCGTTTGGCTAATGTAATGGCTATGGGCTAGATAGTGAAATGCGGGGGCGTAGTGACTATGCCTATTGGTACGGTCATAGCTTAGTAAAAAATATTTCCCTGGACTAAGGGGGGGGGGCAGATGCAGTTGGTTTTGATAAAAACCGACGGCTGTTTAGCCTCTTGTCCAACTGGTGGTTACACTAACCATAGTATTGGTCGATTGGCCTATTCCAGGTAGGACCACGAAGGTGCGACAAAGGAGTATGAACGAGGTACTTTTAACCGCCGGAAAAGACCAAACACCCCGAATCTGGGCCAACACCTGGCCTTCACACTACTATTGTCCCACCATGCGGGCGGCAAGCTGTTGCAGGCCTAGTTAACCTATAGAGTAGCAACAGGTAGTTGGGATAGAAAGGCTCGTAGACTTATCCCTGCATCTTAGTAGGCCCTGTTTCTCGCTCGCCCCAAAAATAATCGTCAGACAGGTTTAAATAATACATTACCACCAGGGTAGTCTCATTTACCACGGCTAAGGCGGTTGGGAGGTGTGAGGAGAAACAAATCACCGCAGACACGGCAGCTAGTTCTCGAACAATATCCACGAAGCCCCCAGCCATGTATGGGTCAAACTCAATTACAGTTGGCGGCTCCGGTGGGACAGCACCCCCCCCTACCCATAATTCTATGATTGGAAAGGGAGGCCCAATAAGTTTGGGCCGAGAGAAGAGGCTACAGATAGCAGAGGGGGGTGTCGCCTGAGTTAACCACTCTTAGTCTGTCAAGAGTCTCGGGGATAGGCTTCTAACGGTAGGCAGGGCATTGGCATGGCCAAGCGGGCTACTAGCATTAGGTAAGGCTGTACTAACCTAATAAAGCAAGTGTCAAATGCATATGTGGGGGATGTGTACTGATGCACACTTACTAGTCAGTATGGGGGGTGAGTATATATAGGGTTTATTGGGGGTAAACTAAGGGGTCAGAATAAGCTAAGGTACTAACTGGTCCCTATGGGGGGCCCGGTTATATATATGCAGGGGACTACTCTAAGGGAGGTCCCGAGGGGAAACTACATAACTAAGATAATGATAGGGGGGGCCGGGTGGTCCTTGTATGAGCAGAGGCTTCCATGGGAACTGGAAGATACTAAGATCACCTAGGAGTAAGTAGTGTGAACTCTGGGGGGTCCGGCCAGTGGGAGGGTATATATGATGTCCAGCTCCATTAGGACTGGTGTGGCAAGGTGTACTGTCCCCCTATAAGCCACACTAATTATATTACTATTATTATTATTATGCAGGGTATGA
>JANBQC010000761.1:0-11535 GCA_027576995.1 Dimargaris cristalligena
AGACTTGTCATTTTACACATACAGACTAGAAAGGAAGGGTTTTCTTTTGGATATAACCATTTATTTCTATCTCTATTTGTTTCCGAGAAATCTCTTCTTATATCCAAAAGTGCGAAACATTGATACACTTTTTGGAATCACTGTATATGTCTGGGCATTCGTGAGTGTACAATTACCTAATAAACCTAATGGTCTGAGTTATTGAATATAATGTTTTTGAGGCCAGGTGTAACTATATAAGAGTTAAGAGAAAATCTCACTTCATTCAGCGTCAATGTTGGTGTTAAGACGAAGGTTTATTCGAGGTATGAAAATAAGATAGATAAAAATAAGAAAACAAGTAAAATAACTAAAAAGGTACCGGTGTGAGTTGTTGGGGATAATGATGGATGTTATTTTCCAACCTTCACCGATGATGTTCTTTATAAGGCATTGGCATGGCTGTTCGGGCCGGAATATAAATATGGCGTGTTGTGGTAAAGCCGGGATACCCCGGAAGAATGAAAGGCAGTAATGACTCGAACTGCTGAATGATAATTAAAGGGGCGCGGAGGGACATGTCAATAGTATAATGTGTGTTAGACATGGGGCGTAAAACGTCGCACCAGGAATGTACCAAAATCACCCCAGATACCGCAGGTAAGTCATTGGACTAGTTTGTTTATCTAAATCTCTACTTGGACAATTATATGGTTCAAATATTCATACATATATTAATCACAAGGAAATTTACGATTTATTGGCTTATCCGGTAGGACTCTTATTGGCACTGTCCGCCAGTCAATAGCCTTCAGGTAGCACGAATGTAGTTTGGCAACTAAACAAAATTGCAGTATTGTATAGATAATAATTTAAAGGTTGAGAAAGCATTTTTGCACAGTTAAAGAGGTCGATTACAAGGGCTCGGATGATTCCCGTCGAGTTTTTACGTTTCCGATCGGAATAACACGGTTCTAAATGAACATATTATAGGATAGTATGTCGAGGAAGATCCACTTAGTCAATAAACATAAGTTGCCAAGTTTCCCATATATTATGACATGATCAAGTGTGATACGTATATAGCCTTCAGGGCTATGGGGGTACGGGGTTCCTGTGGGCAGCTCGGGAGAAACAGGGGCACGGAGGGCGGAAGGGTCTCCTTCCATCAAAAATGTAGGGATAACACTAGACGATATTCGACAGTAATAATACTCGGAATAACACTAAGTAATACTCAGGATGACACTAAAACTCAAGAACAATACTCGAAGCAGGAGAACGTTTTCCTGGTGACGTGGATCTGAATTTGTCGGGTTTACTAAGAGATCGAAGGTTCTGACAGTATTTATACTGCGACAACGAGTGCAAGGATTACTACTAAAGTATGATGCTAATGGTTTCGGAGGTTCGGTATGAACAACCCGAATACGGTATGTTATCGGGTGATGAATCATGGGGAATAGCTAGCTAATCGGGGTTATAGTCATTGTGCAGGTTAAACCAGGGTGGGGCGGGTATTTGGCTGCCGTGTACTCATATCTGATATATCGATAAGGGACGCCATACGTAGCGGCAAATATTAATGCCGGGTTGGCAGGGTAATGTCACGTTTTGCCTTCGGGCTAAATCGTTTTTATTGCTCTGCATGTATTTTTTTTCGGATATAGGCCGGACGGCCCTGCCGGCCTTCTCTATCTTTTCCCTCTTTTTTTCTTTGTATGGGGTTCTCCTACCCTCACCATTTACCCCAAGCCGCCACTCCCCAGGCGGTGCCTGGGTCCCCTCTTTTCTCTTTTTTCCATTAATTAATTATCACCTTTCTTCTCTTTCCTTTGCCAGTCTACCTCCGGTACCTCCCAAATAGCACATAATGGTTTAATAAATTTGCACGCAGGCAATAAATACGGCTCAGTACTCCTATCTCTACTCTATACCCCCTACTTTGAGTCATTTGCTGCCTTTTCCCTCTATTTCTTCAATTTGATCCAGCTCCCCCCCCCGCCTTAGCCCACTATTATGTAATTGATTACTGGAAATTGGGCAAATCATAGACCAATAAAGGCCCGATTATAATGTTACTTCTAACCCGGCAGCCGAGACTAACTCTGCCAATAACGACATGGTAGTACCTATGCCAGAAGGTGACGTGACCAGAGAACTGGTAATTCAGAAATCCCGCCATCAATGAATAACGAACCTGATACGTATATGGCTTTTTAGGCAGGGAGGGTACGCGGGTTAAAGGTGGGGCTGGGGAGAACAGGGGTACGGAGGGCGCTGGGTTTTCTATCATCAGTAATGTTAGGAATGAATGGGGATAAATGATAGGGTACTGGATAATACTACGAACAGGCACTTAAAAGGGAGTCTTGAGAAACTAGGGTTATAATCGGCTGCTCTATTAATAGATCAATAGTTCTGTCGGTTTTTATACTACAACGTGAAGAGCAAGAGTTACTGCTAAGTTGCAATATTGGCCATGATAGCCAGAGAGCTGATGTGGATAATTTGAGGGTGATCTGTTATCGCTTAATGAATCATAGTAATGTAGCGAAGGTATCGTCTTGCATAGGCTTAGGCAAATATGGGCTGATATCCGAATAGTGTATATTCGGGGTTTGGTATAGATGATAAAGCACCTTATGCATAATAGTAACATTAGCGTCGGGCATAAAGGGGTAAACACGGTTCAGAACCTATCCACAGGTGGTAATGGATCCAATTCCCAATGCTTGCCGTCTTACAAGGCTCCCTTAAGGTTCCAAAGCCCAGCGGGGACAAACCTTTTACTTGTTATGCATTATTAGCACGCGCACGATATAATATAATCTGACTATATAAAGAGCGCTCGGCCAACGTGATATCAATCCCTTAGTTTACTAGCGTCCTTATTGCTGTTTTCTTCTCTCGCTCTCTTATATTCGCTGTATGCTCTCGAATATAATGCTCAATCTATTCGCACATACATCAGTAAGACATTAAGGAGAGCTGCACCTTTCCAGTAATGATGTGGATATGCGTGAAATTCGGCGCAGATGAATAAGGATTTGAATGATACGCGCATGGGAAAATAGGTGGTATATTTTTTAAAACAATAGTATTTACTTCATTCAAGAGATTTTTCATTATACATGTATGGGTGAATATTTGTGAGAATACCTTTTAACCAGTAATATTGGTCTCATCCAAAGGATTTTTCGTTATACATCCTAGTTTAATCGCTTCCATATGCAGCCTGTAATATCCAAAACGAGCCTATCTAGAACCCCGGCGGTTCAGAGGATGTTAAAAGCTTAACTTCCACTGGGTGGGTGTCCACATAACACTTCCAATAGCCCTAGTATGCGGTGCATTATCTGTATTATAATGCAGCCCACGTCACGCTGACCATGGCATCCGAGCCTTATGCCTCTGGCAACCAGCTAGCAGGCAGATTACTCACATTGTCTAGGTTAACAATGGCTTACCATTGAGTAATATTCAGAACAGGGGGCTAGTACTTAGAATCCGCGGCATATGCAGAAGAGTGCTAGGCACGCTATATCGGCTAGGCATATAGCATAATAACTAGGTGGTGAGCTACCTCGATGCATACAGAAATGCGAGGCCCATTAGCCATGCATCCATGGCAAAGTGTCAGTAATTGTTAAATGAATAGGTTTGGCGGCTTGTCGGGTTATGAATATTACAATCCACCTTACCCATGAGGGTCCCAGGGCACCAGTCTCACATAGTTTCCCAAGCGGTAGCCCTACCGTGGTCCTAGTTGGCTATAAATAGAGGCAATAGAGCCCTTGGCATGGATAGGATCAGTAAATTGACCCACTTTCTCTGCCTTCAGAGTCTCTAATGCTTAAATAGTATCTTCCATTTTTTATTTACCAGTGCCAGTATTCGCCATCGTCCTATCCACTCAGTTATTGTTATCCCGGGTTCGATTTATCCGCCATGATTAACACTACCGCAATTCCCAATCTCCCGAGCCATCACTTGCCCATAGTCCCTGCAGACTACCAGCCGACTTTTGACCTACCCCTCGGCAAGCCCCGCACCAACCTATCGGGCTACACTGCCTGGTGCTATGGGGTTTCCTGTCCCGATTTAAAGAAATTCCTGCACCAAGACCAGTTCAAACAAGGAGTTCAGCTGGCCACTGCCGTTCTCCTAAGCCGGTACTACCGCCAGCCCAAGATCGCCTTTGCCCACTGGTCGGGCCAGTTCGGACCAGGTGATATCATGGACCAGCCTTGTAAAAAGCCTGAATTGGTTCTCGCTCAGGCAAACCCCGATGCCCTTTTCTCTACCGCCCTCCTGCAAAAGCCCTCGCCCGGTGATATTCCTGAATCGTCAGATCCAATGGTTGAAGTCATTCTCCACACTGATGAGGACGGTTCTAGCGTGACTACCCTCATGTCTGAATTCGGCCCCTATCACAGCAAACCCAGGGAGGCCGAGGCCGATGTGCAGATTGCCGATCTACTAGCCCGAAGCACCGCCCATTTGGTGGTTAGTTGTACCCTTAACCAGGGGCACACCCAGGTCACTGTGACGTATGCCCGGGCACAGTATCGCGATTTAGCCGTTGCGGAGTTCACCAGTCAGTTCGGAACGGTTTTTTTAGCTGTTGTCCACACACTGGCAAGCGGTCAGTCCATCCCCGTGCGCGATATTCCGTGGGTTAGCGACCAGGAACGTGTCCGCCTGTTGGATTTCTCCCACATGAACCAACCAGTCCAGGGAGACTACCAATCATTCCAATGCCTATTCAGCGACTGCGCCCAACGCTTTCCCGGCCATATTGCCTTGGTTCACGGTGATGAGGAATGTACCTATGCCCAACTGGACTACGCCAGTTCGGAGCTGGCCCGCATTCTAGTTGATCAATACGGAGCCCGTCCCGAGGCTCGGTTCACCCTACTCATCCCCAAGTCGATTGCCTACAATATGGCCATCCTGGCAGTATTCAAGTCGGGGGCTGCCTACGTACCCCTCGACCCCAACTACCCCATCGACCGAATCCAGTTTGTTCTAGAGGATAGTGGTGCAACTCTGCTCATTACTGCTGAAGCAGTGCTGGGAATCGTACCCGATCAGCTCCAAATACCCACCATGACCGTGGATCCATATTTCCGACGACTAATTGCTGTGGCGCCCTCGGATTTCCAACCCTTCCCTTCATCTCCCAATGATTTGGCATACGTTATCTACACCTCAGGCACGACGGGTCGCCCCAAGGGGGTCTTGGTCGAACACCGGGGTGTGGTGAATATGTCTACTGACCCGCGTTTAGAAGGCGCCTATGGCCCGGGCCGCCGCAACCTTCAGATGGGGTCGATTGCCTTTGACGGTGTTCTATCAATCACCTTTCGATCCCTTTGCTCTGGAAGTACCCTAGTGGTCTTGACCGAAAACTTGCTAGATGACCTGCAGAATGTTAATACCGGATTTCTTGTAACTTCATTCCTGTCCTGCCTAAGCCCCCGGGATTTTCCAAAAATGGATACTATCGTGTTCGGTGGTGAATCCCTGCTACCGGAACAACAAGGATGATGGACGCCCCATTGTCTCTTGGCCAACCATTACGGACCAACAGAGGCAACCGTCTACTCTAACATGGCATTAATTGGCCCTGATGATGATATCACAATTGGTAGGCCTATCCGCAACGTCTTCAATCTGATCATGGACGAGCATCTTCAACTAGTGCCTGTCAGGGTTCCTGGCGAACTACTCATTGGTGGTGTGGGTGTAGCCCGGGGATACCAAAACCTACCTGATCTTACCAACCGAAAGTTCATTCTAAATCCTCTTGGAGAGGGGTAAGTATACCGCACCGGGGATTACGTCCGATGGCTCCCGAATGGAACGGTTGAATTCATTGGTCGCATCGACAACCAAATTAAACTACACGGGTACCGGATCGAGATCGAAGAAATCAAGGGTGTCGCAAGCCAGTTCCTTGGACTTACACAGTGTGTAGTGGTTGTAATTCGAGAATCTTTGATAATTTACGCCAGTCCCGACAATATCGATCCGACCGGCTTATTGGACTTCTTAAGGGATCGACTCCCCAAGCAAATGGTACCTGAACTAGTGGTGCTAGTGGCCGACTTTCTCTATACAGCCTTAGGTAAACTTGATCACCACTCTCTTCCCTCCGTTGATCACTTATTGGCCAGCCGCGCCCTGTCGTCCACCATTAGATCCGACATCAGTGCCCCTCAAACGGATACAGAAGAAGAACTTCGCCGGGTCTGGGGCCAGATTCTGCAGCTAGACCCCGACCGCATCAGTGCCACTGATCATTTTTTCCAAATTGGTGGTGACTTTATTTCGGCAATTCTACTGGTATCCAAGGGCCAACAGCTGGGATACCAACTAACCGTGCCATTAATTTACCAGTACCCCGGGCTTTGACAGTTGGCCCAGCACACGGAAAAGACCTCTAGTCACCAAGCCAATGGCAATGCCACCTACCAGAAACAAGTCGAAGGCAAGGTGGCAATGACACCTATCCAGTGCTGGTTCAGTACCATTGGTCTTCGTAACCCCCATCACTTTATCCAGTCCTTTACCCTGAAGGTCAATTCCAGGGCCAATTTATCCTTGGCGGCCATTTCTGACGCCCTTGTGGCCCTAGCCAACCACCACGACATTCTCCGGGCTCGATGCCAGCCTAGTGATGATGGCCAGTCGTGGGTCCAGACGATCTCTACAGCCAGAGCCGCTCCCACCAACTTTTTGGTGTTGGAAGAGACGGTTGTGTCCGAAAACTATGCCGACTTTATTCTGCAGGCCCAGTCCAGTCTGAATCTTACCACGGGCCCTGTGCTGGCAGTAGCCCTGATCCACGATCCGGACAGGGTGTCCCAGTCCCGCCTATTCATTACCATCCACCACATCTTGGTAGACCTCATTGCCTGGCGTATTCTGATTGAGGACTTGAATACTCGGCTCTGAGGTGCCTCACTTCCGCCAAAATTGTTGCCTTTCCAAGTCTGGGCCTCCCAGCTCGACGACTATGCAGCCACTCAGTCGGCTGATATCTGGCTGACTCAGGTAGACTCTGATAAGCCCATCCCCGATATACGGGCTCTCCTTCCGCTGCCTGAATTGGACATTACCTGTACCCAGGCTGCTCGCCTCTCCACCTCATTCAAATTCGACTCTGAAACTACCCAATCATTATTGTTCCAATTGGCTCCACTGCTACGTGTCTCTCTGCATGGCCTACTTCTGGCCACCTTTACCCAGGCCTTTGCCACGGCCATCGGACTGGGCCAGGTTACATTTTGCATGGAGGGACACAGCCGTGAGCCGTGGTTATCTGATCAAGACATTACCCAAACCGTGGGCTGGTTTACCGCCCTCTACCCCCTCGTTCTTTGGGTTTGATCTGGCCAGTCCTTACTGGACTTATTACACCACACCAAAGAAGCCCTGCAGCAAATTCCAATGAAGGGGTTTCCCTATTCCCTGTTGAATTACATGCCAGGGGTTTCCATGGAAGAGCGGGCCAAGTTGGAGGCCCAGACCCCGACTCGCCTAGATGTACAGTTTAACTACTTTGGTCGTTTCAACAATACCGGCGGTGACCAAAGCGATGATATATTATCCATTGAATGGTCGGACTACTTTGGTCTACATGACTTTGCCCCTCAGGACAAGGTTATTTATGACATTAATACCATGCCCACGGTGGTCGGTGACTGTCTGCGCCTGATTATGGAATACAATCCGTTGGTGTATCGTCGAAGTATTGTTGATGAAATCATGGCCCAATGGGGCCAGAATCTCACCCAGCTCGCCAATATCATAGACCAACCACAATCTATCGGTGTGGAGCCACTCCTCACGCGATAGATTTTACCCACCCCCAACTCTCCACTTCCGAATTCCAGGAGATTATTGATGAGCTCCGCCACCGTCGCATTCCATTGGATCAGGTGGAGGACATATTGCCCTGCATCGCTCTCCAAGGTGGTCTATTGACAGGGCTCTCTACCGATGCTACTGCCTATTTAGTGCAGCTCGCCGTCAAGTTTAACGGACCGCTTAATGTCGAACGACTGCTTCAGGCCTGGCAGGTGGTTTCCCAGCAGCACACTGCTCTGCGCACTGTATTTATCGAGTCGTCGGCGAAACAGTCCCTAGGGTATGTTCAGGTCGTTCTTCGGTCGTACCCCACCGCCTGGACTGTCTCCGACCAACCCTTAAAATCCCTTGATGAATTCCTAGCCCAGAATCGCCGGCGAGGTTTTACAATGCAGGAACATATGATTCGTAATTTTGTGTTCCCTACCGTTGACAGCCAGGTGTATGATGTTGTTATTACCTTCCACCATTCTCTGTGTGATGGGTGGTCGTTGCCTCTTTTATTCCAGGCGTGGATGGCAGCCTATCACCATCCCAACCTGGGAGCGAGTTCTCCGCCGGCCCCTTTCGCGTCCGTTATTCAGTACGTCATTCAGCTTAATCCTGAGTCAGCCCAAACCTTCTGGAGCGACTATCTGACCGATGCACCAAAGACCCCTACCCCTCTACTCTCCCCCGACTACACTGGGTCATTGGGTTGGGTCTCTTATCTAGCCAGTGTCGACCTTTCCAAGGCCCAGTTAACCCAATGCTCGCTAATTTTCGGGATCACTTTGGCTACTTTATTCCGGGCCGCCTATGCCCTGGTGCTGGGTTATCTGCTCGATCAAGACGAAGTGGTGTTCGGTGTGACTCTGTCTGGACGCAACCTGAGCCTACCCGGAATCGACCGGACGATTGGACCTTGTACGAATACCTTACCCTCCCGGGTGCGTCTGGACTATCACTTAATTGTGGACTGGTTGCAGACCCTCCACCAAGGCCAGATAGCCATGATCCCGTTTGAACACTCAGTCCTAACTGACATTACTAAGTGGGCTTCAACGGACCAATCCGGCCCACTTTTCCAAACTATTATGGGGTTCGAAAATTTCCCAGAACTTGTAGCTGATCCGGCACACAGCCTGGTTTTATCTGACCTACGCACGGATGAGTTTACGGAGTACCCGCTAGCCATTGACTTTATCGACAGCTCCAATGGCATAAAAGCCAAGGTATTCTATGATACATCCATCTACTCCGAAGGATCCATCAGTCAGATGGTCGATATGGTCCAGTTTGTTCTCATGCAGATCCTAGCGGCGGATATGAACACACCTATGGACCACCTTGCACTTGCTAATCCTCCGTCAAGCCGCCCCCTTCACTTTGACCAAGAATCGAGAAGCTCTACAATCGATCCCGCATCCCCGCTACTAAATGACATCTGGAACGGCTCTTTGCGGGACAACTCGGATCACCTAGTCTATATTTCAACCACGCATAGCCTATCATACAGTCAGCTTGACCAATTGGCTGATTCCCTCGCTGTTCAATCCAGTCATTCCGGTTTAGCGCTCCACCCAACAGTCGTGGCTGCAGTAGATAGGGTCGAACCTTTGCTGGTCTGTCTAATGGGCACGATCAAACTAGGTGCCCGATTTCTACCTCTGGCATCGCCCTATACCATTGAACAATTATCAACATGCTCTAAGGCTGTTGGCGCACAAATAGTGTGGCTACCATCTACTGGTATTGAGCATGTACGCCCTTATCTGGATAAGGATATTATCATAGCTAGTATACCAGACTCAATTGATCAGAAAATTAACAAAACCCGAGCCACTCGTCGATTCAAGCAGCCGGTTGACTTACAAGATCCCTCCTTGGTGTTTGCATCCCACAGTAATTCGGCTGATCCAGTAATATCGGGCATTGATAGTCCATGCATCCAGCACACTCTTGCTTCAACCCGGGCCTTCATTGATAGCAAGAGGCAGTATATGGATGAAGTTTAACCCGGCTATATAAGGTAAAATCCATATAGGTGGGTCATTATATTCAGGTCACGTGACCTTTGGGGGATAGACATAACCTTCCCCCCCTTATATTATCTACCCATCCATCACCACTAATATAAGCCAAGGAGACTTGGCCTATATTGCGATGGGGAGGGGGCACACCCAGAAAGGGCAGGGGCAGTGCTGATACTTAATTGAGTACCAGCATAGTTGGTGGGGTTATATTTATGCTTATAATTGTACTAACCCCATAATACAGTTATAAGCCCTGTCCTTTTAAGCTCTGCCCTGTTTATTTTAACTAACTCTTTAGCCAGCTGTTTTAAATAAAAAGAAAGGGCACTAAAAGGTGCCACCAAATGGTAAAAAGGGAATGCCAATTGGTGAATGGGAGTAGCCAACTGGTAAATGGGGGATAGAGATTCCCTTTTTTGCATGGTGAATGTAGTAAAAGGGAATGGGGAATTGACATTGGCAAATATGGGCCAATGGGAATCCAAATTTGAATGGGAATGTCCAATGGGCAAGTGGAGGCCATGCTCACCCAAATTCAAATGGGATTGTGCATTCCCTCCAAGTAAGCCAATGCTTACCTAGATTTGAGTAGGCATGTACATTCCCTCCAAGTAGGCTAATATATACCCAAATTGGAATAGGAATGTATATGGGAGTAGTTCAACAAGGCTGTATAACGAAAAATCCATTTGATGAGGCAAATACAACTGGTTGAAAATAAACATCCCACCAATTTTCCCATACACATATTGGTTAAAACCTTATACAACCAAGCTGAACTTCACCCATATTCCTTTAAAATAAGTTATTAATAAATTAAAATAAAATAAACTGTAGGTTCCTAAAGGGAATTAAATTACTCCTACAGTCAAAATTTAAAAGATTAAAGGATGGATGGATAGTATAAAGGAATACTACCCATCCTAATAAACTGGCTGGACTGGCCTAAAGTACTAAATAAAATTACTTGAATATTACTACCTATGGGTAAAATTGGTCACTCACTAGGCTGGCAAGGTGCTAGTGAATAAACAAACAGGGTAGGGAGCTGGGGAAGGACAGGTTTTAACTAAAAACCTTTAAAAAACACACTCAGCTAGCAAGTGTCCAAAGCCCCATATGTAGTAATATGCAAATAAAATTAAACAGCAATCCTTTAGGCTACCTATTTAAGAGAACCAGTTTGAAGGACCTACTTCCTTACTTGGATGGCCCTTCTGTATTGATCAGAAAAAGGCCTATCAATAACAGAAAGGCCAGTATTGGGAGGAGGCCTATAATGTTAGAAAGTTTAAATGAATGATAACTGCAAGCTTTATTGAATAAGTATATAATCACTAATAAAGATAGTAATGAATAGAGAAGAAAGCCGCAAAGAGAAAAATAACAACTCCAGTTGAGTTGTTTTATTGAATAGAGGACACACCCATAAGAATGAAGGGGATGTGGCCATTGTATAGTGAATAAAATAGTACTCACAAGAGCAGAATGAGAATTGTGATTAATCATGTAATCTCTAATACATAATTCCTTCTGGTATCTATTCTGATAGCAAAAGAGGATTATAAATTAATGTATTGACCATTAGTATAGACTGAGGCTATTAATACATCATCCTTACCTTTAAATGAGTAGAATAACTTCACTTTTTTGAAGTTTACTA
>JANBQC010000762.1:0-11534 GCA_027576995.1 Dimargaris cristalligena
GAAGGGGGTAGTGGCACAAAATCATCTGAGGCTACAAAGTTGGTTGGATCAGCAGAATGCCCCTACAGATGTCTGTATATCCTGCTATATTTGATTTTGCCAGACTGTGACAGCTATGGGTTATATCCAATTCAGTCAGCCACAAAAAATGTCACCCAAAGGACGATTGAACGGCCCTGACAACTTTGATTCGACGAGCTGGACTACACGGGGGTGGCATAAAAATAACAGCTAAATGAGAAAGTGAAATAGCCGATCGGTGAATTAGAGTTTGTTTAGGACCAAGTAATACACCCTGTATAAATACCTCTATGGATAGACGAATTGAAGTCCAAGGCTCTATGGGCGATGGAAATGCATCATCGAAGTTGATACCAAGGTTTTAGTGTAAGCCGTTTGTATTCTTGGATGTCTCCTAACTAAGGCCTCGACTATACTCTTCTCTGTTCTCCAGTCCTGTAGTTTACGTCACATCACAAGTTGGTTAGCCTACATTTTGTAAAACCAAGTCAAACAATCCCACTGGTCTCCTGGCGATTACTACCTCTTAATGACTATTGTGAAGATACAAAGATTGCGCGTTCTGTTCAGACATCAGTCCTAACCCTCTCGGGTCTTCGGCGGCCCTGCAGTATGTTATCGAACCATTTCATCGTTAAACAATAGGACATTTATCAGAAACCCATTTAATACCTTTTGTAAATAAATCAGCTCGACTAAATTATATTTTGGAACTCCCCTTTTCTCGATTGAACTTAATAATTCAGGTGGGAGCTTAACCATTAATGTGGTATAAACAGACCAGTGGGTGTAGCAGTATATTTCATGCATAAGGGAAGTGATGGTCACTGGATAAATCCAAAGTGATAATATCCTTGTGCTGTTGTTTAGTGGCCGGTATGACTGCCACCTGGATAGTCTATTTTATCAATACGTCTATATCTCGATCATATTTTCAATCAGGGGCTCTGAACGATCCGCCCGTGAAGTTGATTAGCCCAGACTCCCAAGCGCTGTGTGGCCGTGTCATTGAAAGAAGGAACATTATTTGGCTGAGGATCACGATTTGCTCCGTCAATGCCAGACACATGTCGATACAGAGTATAGATTAGACCGTAAATAATGACCAAACTGACATTAGTAGTGGATTCAACCACAGTGGCAAATGCAGTAACTAAACCCCCTTTTTTATGGCAATCTATGCTAACAGCCGTACCGAAAATGATATGTAAGGAACTGGTGTTGGATATCCAATGGACGAATGTTCGATGCGGAGAATATTTAAGGCCAAGGTGATACTGACTGGGCCTTGGTAGACGTTGGGTCAGCAGAGTTTGAAACAACTCAGTCCGCCAAACTAGAGCTTGCCATGGGGGAGTCATGGGATAAACAGTAGATAAACCCCACCTATACAGTGCCGGGCCGAGCCAACAGCTACAAGAGAAAGGTAACACAAGTGCCTCTACGGAATAAAGGAATGCCACTGGTTACCTCCCAATCGTTGCCGTAGGTGTTTGGGCCTGTGCTTCACACCGTTTCGCCTGAGTGTGTATTGGTTGGGGCCAGGTTGGTAAAATATATCTACATTGTATTGCTATACCATATATGGGCTGATTAAATGGAAATGGTTGAGGTTGGGCTGTTGGTTGTGTTCAAGGGGGACCGACGGCGTAGAGGGGGGCAGTTATGCACCAAAGCCTGTACAATGGTGCGGCCTGGCCACCACCACCACTGTAAAGTAAATGCCAATGTGCGCCTTCACTTGGACGTACCGGTCCTTCGGAAACGTATCTGGGTCTATAACATGTATGCATGCATACACGTTGGTTATAGGCCAATCCCCAGAGTGACTGACTATACCACCGCTCCAAGGGTCCCAGCTATAAAGCCGTGCCCTGCATGTAAACTGCGCTGGTGACACCACCTCTTCTTTCCCTTGTTCCGCTGTTTTTAAACCCCTGAGTTCGCCCATGGGTCCATTTGTGCCTGTCGTCCAGAGACTTTACTCCGTTGTATTCCTTTTCACCCTTAAAAATAGATTTTTTTACTCTACTTGCGTCTAACCTCCCCTTACCAGTTCAACCACGTTCGCCTTCCCCCAGTGCATTGACCTACTCACCTGGCCGCATTCCCCATTTCGAACAACACCATTCAACGCCATGTCCGCCAGCCCGACCCCTTCATTCTGCGTCTCCCTCCCTCCCCGGGAGGTGATTCTCGATCCCTCATTCTGGCGCTACAAGAATGAGGGCAACGCCAATATCATATTCTCGTCGGTGAGCTCGATTCCGGCCTATGTAAGTACCGCCTGCTGCCGTCCCCTAGGCGGCCATTTTCACTGCGGAATTGCTTATAAGTTGTTCATTCTTGGTACTCGGTTCCGGCTTTATTGAGGACGGCGCGGAAAATAAAGTGAGGTGTATTGGGCTGTGAGTGGCTCGGTGTTGGGTTCTTCCTGGAAGCAGCTACTGGTTCACTTGGAAGTTATCTACGGACACTGTCCCCGACCTCTGATTGATTGCCCCTTGCAACTCCTCCTCACTCGGCCCTCCCTGAAAGATGTATATTACTGCTATTTTACGTTTTCTCCAGTCAAGAGTGGGGGTTTGGAGAGGGGGCGTACGACCTGGCCATGGATATGGGTTTATTGTGATCTTGGCCTTCGAAGGGTGGGTCGTGTGGTGTTCAGCCGACCAACCTCTTCTGGGTTTGACTACACGGCTCCCATTCCAACAGTTGGCATGATCCAATCTAAATAACTGGATGGGTGGGTTAGTATATACTGGGGCGATCTATATTTAAATTTGTCCATCTTTTGGGCAAAATGGATTGACTCCCAATCCGCCCAGTACACTACTTCCAGCCTGTCCTAAATTAGCAAGTATCCTTGGAATTGAACGGGCGTGAGAAACTAACAAATTGGCACAGTGGCTGTTTAAGTTGGATGCAGCAGTGAAAAAACAGTGAAGTGCTCGAATATTATTCTTAATCACTAATCCTTGAGACTGAGACTGCCTTATTGATCGCCCACATTAACTTGATTAGCAAGGGCTGGCTCTGCGAGTGCGCAAGTCGGGCTCTCGGTCCCTTGAAGTCCCATCGTCAAAACCGAATCAGGCAAACAGTTATCAGACGGTACTCACATACATTGAAAGCACCATAATACCCCTGGTCGGCTCTGAGTACACGGCACCCATGGTATGTCGGCATTAAACAGGCCATTCACTGCACAACTGCTCATATTTACTGATAACCAATGCTTGGTTGAAGTCTTAGTCCGGGCCAGCGGTGGTAGTAATTTCCTTGCTAGCCCATTCCCAGATTATTCACTTACACACACCAGCCCTATAGGTTTCTCAGGCGGCCACTAATATATATTTTCTGGACCTCGTTAATTGAATCACCTCGATGTAGTGCTTACAAGAGGTTACTCCTCAATTTCTGACTGAACTGGACGAGCAAACTAGCTCTTACCGACCTGACTACCGTCTGCATAAAGGTATCGATTCAAGTTATGTGCATGCCATGGTCACCATCGATTTAACTTACAGTCCGAAATCCCCCTCTTCGAATCCAAGTATTTCAACGGCCGAGACGGGCCTGTCGGTCGAAATTAAGGTATTTACCTTCAACATAATATGGTTTATCGTCTCCAGGCCAGTGGGTGGGGGATATATACCCGATGCTGGTAATCTTTATTTGGTCATTTCCCCATCACCCTATTAGCAGTTCCACTCATTTTGAGGCTCGTGTGGCTAATCTTCTTGCCCAACTATTGCAACCGCCCTATAATCCGCCGCGGACATTACCTAGCCCAAGTGGGGATTCTTGTCTAATTCCGTGGCTCTCCCCCAAGACCACATAAAACGGAAGACCTGCCGTTTCTGTATGAAAAAGTATCTGGATCGCCACCGAGACCAGTATAAGTCGCGACCCGGGGCAATTCTACCCCTGACGGAATTCTGTCCCATGGACCTATACTCGCCCAACTCTGAAAGGGTGGAGCGGGCATTGGAGACTCTGTACCGAAACCCACGCAACAACATGCGGCTGTTCAACGGTGACGGTTATTTAACCACACCCCCGAGTTGGAATCAGCAGGTTCTGCGCTTTTTTCAAAAACACGTCCCCTCATCAATAGTCAACGAAGCAGATTCAAAGTAAGTAGTTCTAGGCGACTGTGGATACCACTAATACAAATGTGCCTTGGTACTGGTTTGTTTGATTCCAAGGTGAACGGGATGTCCCCCAACTGCCACCCCAAGCATATGGGAGAACTTCATTCAGGCTGTATAGCGAAAAATCCATTGGATGAGGCCAATATTACTGGTTAAAAGCTATTCTCACATATATCCCCCCATATATATATTATGTAAAACCTTATACAGCTGGTTTGAATTTCACCCATATGATGACTGATTCGGGGATGAGCAATATGTATTGATGCTTAATATTCACATCTTCCTTGCGGCCCGACAGATTGCATTTAACGTCCATCCTGGAATCACACCTAACACCCGTCCTCGTGGGGATTCTATTGAAGGAACCTATCCTGCGACGGATCCAGCGGTGGCAACAGCGACTAGACCAGTGGGATATTGAAGCCCTATATCCGCTAGTTCGGGATTTTATGGTAGATCCTAGCAATGGGCCCTTAAAAGATCGACTCCTTACTCTCCCGACTAGCGATGAGTGGGCCTACGCGGCAGAACAGGCTTTGCTGGATTCCCGCAAACAACAACCAGGTACGCAACCGTCGAGATGGATCCGCGGTTGCTTTAATTGGCTCACCGCGGCTATTGAACCACTCACTGAAAATCTGATTGCCCCTATTTATTTATTTTTGATTTTTTTTTGTGTGGCTAACCTCGGGTATGTTTGTGTCCTCTCCCATACTCTATAATATACCTTACTCGTCACTAGACTACATTAATCCCAACGCCCACTCCCTCCGTCAAGCGATTGTCGAATACCTTATATCAGCCACTCTAAAGGACTGCTCGATTTTCATTTCATTGTGGTTCCCCCCCGCCGATGATACCACTACTACCACCGAACCACCTCAACACCACACCGGCCAACTCATTTTTTCTTGGGATACAGTTAGTAACCGGGCCATTGTAACCGATGCCACCACCACTGCCGGTCCAAGTACCCCACTGGCGGCTGGTAACCCTGATCACCATTTAGCTGGCGGTACTGAGTTATGGTACTCCATCCACGCCATCGATCTCGACCCTAAGCCCATCAGTAAATTCGAAAAATATTTTGGAGGGGACCAGAATATTGTAAACTACTACAAAAGTTTGAATCTGACCCGGGTGTGTCAGGCTGATTAAGGTGTTCAGCTAAGACAGTTTTGTTTTTAATATACTTATTACCAAGAATTCATTTATATTCCGTTAGAAATGTAGCGTGGGCCAAGATCCCGAAGTGTATTAGGCTGATCGCCCAGATTAAAACCCGGATAGGTAGACCGAGTTCAAAATCTAGCGGAAATATCGGGTATACCACATATGGGCAGTTGTTAAAATTGAAAATAAGTAATGGAGCCCAATCCAGTAACCGGGTGTGTCAATGGTAGACAGTGAATAAAATAGACGTATCGTTTGCTTAACCAATGCACTTTGGAAGTGGGGTGCAACTGTATGATACCAAAATAAACCCAGTAGATCGGAATTAGCCACTCAGTCAGCATATACAATGTATCTAGAAAAGCGGCAACCAGCATGATTGTATATAAAAAAGCAATTTAGTGTGGAACAACTGTGGTTAATACTCTGTAATATAAATAATGTAAATACTTAAATGTGACAATTATACTAAGTAGGCCAACTATCACCCCTCTCTCGGATGTCCTGCTTTACTGATTGGAACTGTATGACTTACCCTTTGTTGCCAAGGATGCCCCGGTGTTTGATTAAAACGCTATATTTTACCACCCATTTGGGGGCCAAGGGATGCTCCGGATGACGCAGTTTAGGAAATTGCCGTGTGATTTGATCCAGGTCAGTTTGGGTTAGGATGTCTAAGGGGGTAAATGAGGATGTTGCACAGTCAAAGGGGTCCAATTATGCACATGTAATTAGTGGGTATCCCGGCCAATAGGTAATATATTCCGAAATAAATTAGTAAGAGTTCATTCCGGGGGTTTTAATTTAAATCAATATATACACGTTGGGTAGAATATATGACCAATAAAGAGTTTTGGCCTCATACCACTTACCAGTCGGATCACTGTTACGTTGCACGTCAACGTCCCGCTCCTGGCAGTATTTAAGTAGCTGCTTAGGCATGGCACAGCAACTGGCCAATGTCACTTGGTCTACGAGAGGCCGGTGCTTCGCATAGGCAAGTAGGCGCTCCAGTTGGTTATGGTTGAACTGGCTCACCCCCAGCGATTTGGCGACACCCTCGTCGTGCAAGGCTTCCAACACTTGCCAAGTGGATATAATGTATTCGAATGGCACAGGCCAATGCACTTGGTCTTGCCGGGGGAAAGAGGAGGAGTGGAGTGGTGGTCCAGTTACTTCCATGGGTAGTGCTTCGTCGTTGTCGCTGAACTCAAAGCCGTTGAAGGAAACAATCACGTTATCGATTACATCAACCCCGAGGTGGTCCTTCAGTCGACCAAGGCACTGGCGTAGGTAAATCTCCGTCGTCCGAGAGTCAGTGGGGGCATTGAGCAAGAAGACTTTGGCTGGGGTTGGAATAAGGAAAAAGAATGGGGATTGATTATAATGGCATTCAAAGAGATTCGTAAAAAGGTGGTATGGTTTAACAATAGCATGTTGGTGTATCTAGTGGACTCAATCACTAAATGACAAGTTAGACAAAGCAGACACTGATGTACCATGTGGAATATATATGCATAAATATATAAAGAAGTAGGTAGTATAAAGGTCTATTAGTTGACGTACCTGTAATTTCCATGTCATCTCGGCCTCGAATGCTATGGTAGGTTATGGCTTTACTGGACAGAGCCTGGATGTCCGGGGTAGGCTGCATCATGGGCGAGTTAGTTGGGGACGGCACATTCGAGGACGAGCGTGATGAGGTGGGTGACCGGCCACTGCGAGGTGTGTTTGGATAACTAATGGTGCGCATGTAATCAAAATAGGCAGGAGCGGGCGCCACCAACGTGGCGGAGTCGGCATCGTACTCAAAGCGGGGGACAAACGACCGCTGGCTTTGGAAAGCGCTAGACTCCAAGGTCTCGACGAGGGCCCGGGCCAACTGTGTAAGAAAATAAGGATTACCAATCCGAATAGTTGGTGAGTCTACTTGGCGATGGTTCAGGAAGCCATACTATCCATAGGGTTGCTATAAACAAGGACTTCTACCGGATGTTTAAAAAATAATTTATAGGATGGTTGTAACATACCTCTCCGTGGGGTTTCCCAATCATACCGGGCCGTCGGCCTTGGGGAGTCATTTTCACCAGATTATTGGTGAAGAGAACTATGTGTTCAAAACCTGGTACTGTAATAGAGGGGAGAGGGGGACATACACGTAGGGCTCACAGATATACTATTTAACACGCGTATCCTTCATATGCAGGGGTTCTCCACAGTCGTATGTCGAAAACTATAGTAAGGCCCAGATAGGACTTTACGTAGCTTGGAGCAAAGTGCGCAGTCATTGGAAAAGGGGGTGTTTCTGGCATAGTGCACTTGGCCAGGGTACTCGCACCGAATATAAGGCTGGTGACGAGGCATATGGACAGCGACTTACCGGTGCTCTCCTCGAACTTCGGCGAGTTCGGCTGCGCCTGTTGAGCGATAAGTGTATCAGCCGGCATGGTTTCGGTAGGTTGGGTAGATTTAATGATAGGGTAGGTGCCTCGAAAGGGATGGGGGTATTATTACTAGTGCGGTTGAGTGGGATTGGCGTGAAGTGAGCGTGGGTAGCTCGAACCGATTATAATATTGGACAAGAAAGTGAAAAACCAATAGTGGCTGAGAAATTACAAGGAAAGCTAAGGGAGGGGCGGTATGGTACAAGCGGCCAAATAGAAAAGAAAGTTTCTAAAGAATTAGAAGAGCAGTTGGGCTGAAATAGAGAGCATGGCTTGGGCGCGGGATGGTGGTTTATTTATATAGGAGCCCCCTTTGTACGAAGAAATAGCATACAATAATATGGTAGTGATTGATGGATCGATAAAAGTAGACTGGATCATATGGTACACACGGCATATAACCATCTTCGGCTGAGTAATACATGGAGAAGAAGCATAGAAAAGGGATGCGCGCATATACGAAGAACGAAGAGGAAAACGGCAGTGTGGCTGGGTCAAGCGCATATAATCTCCCCAAGGCAACTAGGGGGGGGGGAGTGAGGATGAATCAATAATGATGCGCTTATACTCGAAAGGACAGGTGAGACACCAACCAACATACGGCGGCGGGTACTAAAACTATAAAGCATTGGCTGACTAATCGGGCGGAGGGGCCAGTCACAAGCCGTCACCGTCCTGCCCAATACCCGATTCTCAGACGTGCGTGTCTCACTTGGTTGGGGGAGAATGCTTGGGCCTCTCTCTCTCTAGATAAAGCGCCCTTGGGAATACAAGTAGTAGAGGGCGGCTACACCACCACCAAAGTCCAGGAGGAGGAAGTATAGATGGATTGTGCGTTCCTTACTCTCCTTTAACTGCGTGTCAAACAGCATCTGTGCCACAGCAACGGCAGTCAGGCGCACTGCTTGTTAGGGGGAGACACGGTGGGTGCAAAATCCATTTTAGTTTATATTTCGGTCTTCCAAGTCGGTCTATTAAAGCACGCCATCACGGCTCACGATGACTACCACTTAAGGCTAGGTCACGTGGCAGTGGAAACTAGGGCGTGTGGATATAGGGTTCGGCTCAATGGCTACACACTCAATCCTCCATTTTACCTATATGGTGACGATGCTCTCTGAACATCACATGACTTGTCAGAGAGTGTCAGTGAGGCTTTTCGGTTGGGCTGTTGAACAGCGATTAACCTGACTGATGACCCAGGTTTCACAATGGGCAAAAATCGGCCCCCTACCACATTCCCGTCTGTATTCCATTGAATTTCCTATTCAATCGCGCTAAATTCCTATCATATCAGCCCATTTTCTAGGGTTTTATTCCTTGACTGTCGAACCTAGGCTCTAAGACTGTTCCCAACTTAATTGGGTGCTAGGATAAATAAATCGTGGCTACCTTATAAAATTGGGAGGTACTATTGCTGTGAATTGGTCACAAGTAAGTGCAGTTCACAGTTAAGTAGATGGTATCCATAAGCATCTCAACTGACCTTCTCCAATATAGTAACAATATCAGGCCATCCACTTATGTTCAGTGATATTTTTAATGTGGACTGCAAGAGTACAGGTATACTTGTAGTAATGGATGACTCCACCTTTGACGTGTTAGGCTTGGAGATCTGCTAAATGGCCTTGCTGCCCTTCTCAGACTGCTTTGATTCTACAATGGAAGGTCCCAATTCGACAGGTTTGGGGATGCTAGAGAGAACAGATTGGGTGGTCCCAGGGGTGCTGGTGCTTATGGTGGACGTGGAGTATACACATAGGGAACATGGAAACGGATTTGTCAAAGTGCTTGGATAATAGCAGCAAAAATACTAATGGTTTTATTATAATGGCTATTAGTATTGAAGGTATACAGACTTCAGTGAGTAGATACCTTATTGGTTTCCTTTGCAGGATTCCAATGCTTCTTATATGTGATTTTGAATACTGTAGAAATACTAGTAACAATGCAAGAGAAAGTATGTGAGGGTTGAAAGTAAGCTATAATGAATGGAATACATCACTATAAAATAATTGCAATACTATTCATTGTAGCAAGATATGATAGAAACAGTCACAATGGGTATTGAGAGAATAAAATCAAACTAGACATAGAATTGATGGATAAGTAAAACGCAGAATACACTATCAATTATTAGCAACCAACCTTGACATGTTGGTTGGCACTACATATATGAATGGAATTTGGCTCAGCTGTAGAAGGGTTTAAATTATGTGTATACGAAAATAGGTGTGTAATTCATTTTCAACCAGTAATATCTGCAGTGATATGCACACTGTTATGGCTGTAGATCATGTCACTATTCCCTAACTCAAATCTATTGGGAAATAGCCATACAGAGAAATTTGGGGGTTTATAGATATAGTACCATGGCATAGTCATTCTGATTTTACATTGCTATACTATAATCCTAAAATGGATGGGCTGTACTCTCACCTAGGTGCCGTGCTTTACAGCCAGTATCTGTACTCGTGTATCTGATTTTAGTTACTGATAACTTAATATTTAGGTGGAATCTGAACCATTATGAGAACTATTAGCTGTTCTAAAGTGATATCATACTGATCACTAGAAACCTGTACTATTAGGGATCAAGAGAAAAAAAAAACCCTTACCTTAACTAATGATAGTATCTTGCACAAATGAATTAACTGTGCAATTTTTGATAGAAGTAATGGGATTCTCTAAGTTGAACTAAACACAATTCCTTAGGTCAGAGAATCTAGTAACTAAAGAATATGGGAGAGGTTCAACTGAGCTACATAACAAAAAATTCATTAGATGGAGCAAATATTACTGGTTAAAAATAATATCCTATATATTTTTCCATATATATATCATTGATAACCCTATACAGCTGGGCCAAATCCCACCCATATAGAAACTTGATACCATTTCCAGTGGTATATTCATTAGTAGTATTAGGTGAGATAGAAGAGATTGGACTGTTTCTCTAGATGATGCCTTATTTATGGTAAAGACCAAGGCAATTTATTCATAGAGTAAATTGAAGAAATAAATATAAAAAACGTCTAATAGTTTAACTAGTTTGAACTACATTAATTGAAATACAGATGAAACACTCCAGCAGGTTTAGGCTATCAAATATTATCTAGCTCAGGAATACTTATGGACACCTTGTTATTAATCACACTTAACACACAATACATGTAGATTATAAATCTACCATTATTTGGAAGAAAATGTAGGAATGATAAATTCAATAGTAAATGCAAGTGCCTTTAGATACAACTATAAACTAATTTGAAGAAGAGATAAAGAACTGCAAGGGGCAAAGCTAGATACCCACAGTTGGTTTTATTAAGTTAGAACTAGCAGGAATAATTATTAGGATAAAGTCCCAAGTATAGGATAGGCCAATCAGAGAGGTGGAATCAGTGGGATGGGGGAAATGAATTTTCAACAGAAAAGATGTAATTGGGTACTGGATTGATTGAATAACAAAAAGTAATATAATTTGGTATAAAGCATTCAGAAGAGTCCTGTTTTACTATGATATCATTTCAATGAAGCTGAATGACAATGGCCCAAGTCCTTTAATGAGATCTGAGCTGTCAAAAAATATGGGTCTAGTTCAAAATACCATGGGGTTAGTTAAAAATTTGAGTGATCATAACTGGATCAAAAAAATAGAGCTCTCCAACAGGGAATTGAACCCTGGTCTTCCGCGTGACAGGCGGAGATACTTACCACTATACTATTGAAGATTTCC
>JANBQC010000763.1:0-11520 GCA_027576995.1 Dimargaris cristalligena
TGATTAGTGCGAACTCCGGGGGCCTGGCCGGTTAAGGGGCTATCAATGATGTTCGGCCTGGTTAGGGCCGGGGGGTATACTATGGCACTATACGGCCTGATATGACGACGGTCATATCGGTTGGATTAGGACGGATTAGGAGGGGCGACATTGATTATAGGATTTTAATATGATAATGCTTCCAATTATATTCTAAGCTCTATTATAGAAAAATGGAATTTCTGAGGTGATCAGTTAATAATTTGGGTTAGATGAAAGCTTGTCAACAATCCTATCTGCAAACCGTTCTGTGAAAGCTGTTCCTATTCGAAGTCCAGCCTCTGAATTGGCAGCCTGTTTGAGCTTTTTCCCGACATATTTTGCGGCAACACCAATAGTACTACGATTGGTTTTCATAGGGGTTAAAGGGTTAGTCAGGTTGGCAGGAAGGGCCGTGGCAAAAGGTAGTGTCATATTAATTAAAATGACTACAATTACAGCAATACGGGCAATATATATTCCATACATTCTAGGTATTGAAGTGTATAGGGGTCTCACACTGTATCTAACTTCGAATTAATAGTAATACCATAATAGATGAGAATAATGCCATTGGGAATGTCAAATGTAAATAATTTTTAGGTGTTGTGATGTTATTGCTAAGTCAACGGGGCTTCTAATTTATACTTCCAGGCCTCTCCGATGGCGTAAATACAAATGAGGCTCAATCCTATGAAGTTTTAATGAGCAGTCCCGAATTAGACCAAGGTGCCGACCATTCCTGAATCAGTGTATTATCCTTTATTACATTAATGCGCTTTGTATGGAAATGCTTTGAACCGATTATTATTAATTAAGCCTATTCTAGCCATGTTAATAAAATATTTTATTCAATGTATTTTCCTTGGCCATCGACCTTTCTAGGCCGCCTTAATCGACTTCTGTTGATTAGTCAGTTAGCTGTTTTGGCGATCAGTTTTAGTGTGCAGCTGGTATACTTTATGCTTGGCCGCTAGTATCTATTCGCTGATAATTGAAGACGTGTACAATGGAAAATGTTTAATTTTATCCCCTTCCTATGACTAAAGGGTTTCTCTAAAATAGTACATATCATCACCCGCTATATTATTGACACATTGTATTGTCATCGGTAATTGTAAGGTGAAAATGGGTCTAGCTAATAACTGTGTTTATAGTACATTTCTTATTTAGGAGTTCCAAAGTAATATTTACTTAAGGCCCGTTTGGGCGAAAGCAAGGGCTAAACAATGCGGTGTATGGTAATTAATTCTGAAAATCGCCTTCAAGTCCCGACTATTTCATCTCAAATATGCAATATCGGATGCAATATTAATACCCCACCCTGGGACGAACTCGGAATTTATATTCGCGATCCATCAGCCAACCATTCCCTCACTAAATAGTGGCTTTGGCCATTCGAACTGGAATCTAGCCAGACAGTATTACTCTGAATGAAGCGGTGGTAAAAGTGCACACACTACTCTCTCCATTCAATTCCAACAATCTGTAGATCTGGTCAAACTCCTGAAGGGACCCCCCCATTCTAGACAGCCTAGATTCAAATCTCTAGTCGAATAAGTTGCTTTTTCCTTACCATTTATATTTTATTATTTATTCAGACTTTGTCAATAGCGACACCTAGAAGGATCAGATCGACCATGTCTGTCAACCGTGCCCTTAACTTCGCCGGTAGATCGGCCCTGGTCCGGGCCCCGGTGTCCGTAAGCTTCAGCCCCCTGTACCGGTCGTCCGCCGTTTCCCAGGCCTTCCATACCCAGACCGTGCTGCGCGACGATACCACCCCTTCCAAACCACCCACCGATTCCCAGCCACCGGCCGAGGTCGACGGTGAATCAGCCTCGCTCGAAACCGCCGAAGAGGGCGAGGAAGCAGCGGCCAAAGTGCCCCGCGGCCGCGCCTCAAAGGACGTGCGTCTCAAGAAGTCCCTGTCGTGGCTCTACCAACAGGACGGCTGGCAATACGGCCAGGCCAAGTTGGGCCAAACCAACTACATCGGGGGTCGCTTACCGTTCCCGATGAATCCGGCTTTTATTCCCCGTACCCCCACGTCCGACGGCATGCGGACCGCCCTTTACGAAGAATGGGTGGCCGATCCCGAAAAGGCCACCCCGCGGCTTTTGGCCGCCCGGTACCGCATCTCGATTGCCCGGGTGGAGGCCATTCTGAAACTCAAGATTCTCGAAAAGCGCCAGGTGGATAACAAAGTGCCCCTCCAAACGGATCTGACCCGCCATATGGAAGGTATGATGGGCGTGCCCGCTTATAAACCCAACGTCCCCACCCTGCGGGGATCAACCGAGCCCATGGTGCACCCTGTACCCGAAGTAGGCGCCCCCTTTTTCCGCGCTATTGACGAGGAGGCCTCGTTTACCGCCAAGGAGGCCGCCGAAGCCCTGAATCGCGATACTAGCCACCGCGCCAACCTCCGTCCCTCCAACAAACCCTTCGCCTTCATCGATAAACACGAAATGCTGATGGCCGAAAAGACCCGCACTGATCACACGGTGCTCGATAAGAATCCGGTGCTACAGAATCGCCGCTGGGAATTTATGTTCACCGATATTAACCCCAAGGTCGCCACGAAGGACCGCAAGATTTTAGTACGGAAGACCGACGGTACCCTGCGGGAAGCTACCCTCGTGGAACGCCAGGATCGAATCGAGGCGTTGTGGCCCAAGGTCGCTGAAAAGATGTACACCGCCTAAGGTCATCACGCTACTTAGATTTTTCTATCCTGATTGAATGGGCCCGGATGTTTGTTGGGTCGTTTTAAAATTCTTGATTATACGCACTATTATTAAATCTTTAAATCAAACCAAGCTATTCAAGAAACCTTTTGTGGTTCAATGGACTGTTGTGGATATGTTGACCATCATAAGTTAGGTGCAAATATACTATCATGATCAATGGTCCACATGGTTTACATTTGGTTTCGTGGCTGCATGTCGAACCGAAATTCAATTACATGTAATACAGCTAGAGAATGGTTTCATTATGTTAAGGTATTTTGGTTCAATGAATAAAAGGAGAATGACTAAATGGTAAATAGGTAAATTATAGGCCCGGGCGAAACTCCCCGCTGAATCGAGTAGGTATACCAGAGCTATCTAAGTCAGTTAATGATTCTCCGGCTCCTCAATCTCGCTCACCAAGAAGGCGAGCTCAGTCGCCGCCTGTTCCCAACGGGATCGGTTCGACTTGGTCCGCATGTCAAAATGGCCTGACGTGCGATCCATCTGCACAAACAGATGACGGGGCCGGTCGATGGCTGCCGACGTGGCCTCCTCGTCGGTGGAAGTGGGGTTCAACTGTGTCTTTAGGGGAGCGGACTCGGCCGTTCCCTTTATTTCACGTATACCCTCCAGTTCGGCGGTGGGCGTGTTCCGGGCATTGAAGATATGGCTCCGTAATTTGGCGGCCCATTTAAGGGTTTGCCAATATAGGACCCGCTGGTCCATCATACCGGCGGTGACCATGATGGACGGCCACCGTTGGGCCGGGTGGGGTTCGGTAGGGGTGGAACTGAGTTTGGGGACATTTTCGTAGGGCGAGTACCGGCACATGGTCCGGTAGGCGGCTTCGTCGTTAGAGGGATTGCCCCATTCCAAATATTCAACCTGGGTGAGCGGGAGGTCGGGGTTGATCATGGTGGATACGACATCGACAAAGGGGACATGGAGGAGGGCGGCCCGGAACAAGTCGGGGCGTTGGTTAATAGCCGCACCGACGACGAGACCGCCGGCACTGGCCCCGGTGATGGCCAAACGGGCGGGTCGGGTATATTTTTGGTCAACCAGCCAGTCGGCCACGGCGAGGAGATCCCGGATCGAATTTTCCTTGTGGCCTAGTTTGCCGTCCAGGTACCACTGGCGACCCAAATCACTGCCCCCACGCACATGGGCCAGGGCTACGATCCAACCCCGTTCCAGCAGGGGTAGGGACTCGGGGCGAAACTCGACTTCCATGGATGCTCCATAAGCTCCGTACACTTGCAGTAGCACGGGGTTGTCGCCGTTCATTTCCACGTTTTGGTGGGCAATCAGGGTGACAGGAATGGGCGCGCCATCGTGGGGGGCCTTGACGTAGGAACGGATCACCTGGTAGCCTTGGGGACCGAAGTTCTGTAACTGCCGGCCGTCAATTTCCAGCAACCGGCGGTTTTCCATATCAAACTCGATATTGAGTTCACTGGTAAAGGGCGAGTTGTAGGTGAACTTCAGGATATTGGTATCGTACTCGGGGTTAATGGAGGGGCGGACCATGCAGTATTTTTCGGGTAGGGGAATTTCGTAACGGTGGGCATCCGCCGGAGCATCAGCGGGTAAGTTGAAGCGGTGCACCTGGATGAACGGGAGGGCGCTCCGCCGACCGTATGTAACTACGTAGTTTTTAAAGACGTCCACATCCTCGACCGTTTCGTCGGGCTGCAGTTTGATCCATTCGCGCCAATGGGTGGCCCCCGATTTAGCAACGGAGGTGATCATCATGCGGAACTGATTGGGGCTCTGGCGATTGGTCAACACGAACAGTTTATCCTCGTGGTGGTCCACGAAATATTCCACCCCCGGGGCCCGGGGTTCGACCAGGGCGGGCTTGGGGAAAAAATCGGGGCGTTGGATGGGATTGTAGTGTTCGGTAGCATCAATAAGGTGAACTTCCGAGGAGGTCAAGGACCCGCTGTGGATAATAATGTATTTGTCGTCCTTGGACCGCGAAATATCCAGGAACCAATGCGGGTTAATCTCGTCGTACACGACACGGTCGCGCTGGCGGGGGTGTTTCCCCGACAGGCGATTTTCCTCCTCGTATTCGACGGAACGCACAATGACTTTGGAACTACGCAGCCGCTCGTCAAGTACGGTATAGTAGATGCTCTTACTATCCCCAGACCACACGAAGTTGAGGATGTTCGGGATGATTGTGATGGTGTCCACCACGCCCTTATCGTTAATGTGCTGTACCCACAGTTCCGCGGTTTCGGTTCCCGGGTCGTTCTTGGACCGCACCGTAAACGCAAAATAATTGGGGTTGGGCGCCAGTACGAGTTTGCCGGCGATAAACCCCCGCCACCGCATCAGACGGGTGTCCAGGAGTTTCTCTTCGACCCGGGGCCCTTCCTCATCCGACCGGAATTTCATCCGGTAGTAGCCCGCGTCGGTTTGGTCGCCGGTGCCCAGATAGTTTTTGAAGTTGCGGGTATAAAAGTCCCATTTTCCGATCCGGGTAAACTTCACGGGCGCTTCGCTACCCAGTTGGTTGAGCCGTTCCATTTCGTCCAGGAGTTTCTCCCGCAGTGAATGGGTGAGTTTACCCATTTCCGTAGTGAAGGTTTCCTCCCGGCCTAGATACGCTTGGGTGGCCGGGTCGTCGTCCCGCTCTAAATAGGCAAAGGGGTCGACGTGTTTACCGCCCCACAACAATTTTCGGGTCTCGGGCCGGGCTTCCGGGGCGGTGGGGATCGCCAATTTGGCCGGATCGAGGCTGGCGGGTTTCTGAGGCAGCCAGCGCTTGAATCGACCGAGTCCCCCTGGTAGGGTACGTTTGGTGCGGATTGGTACCATCACGGCCGGGAACGAGGCTTGTAATAGGGTAGAGGGGGACCCGCTCAGCATAGAAGGTGCGAATCGGGTCGTCCGGCGGCCCACTATCCGCTGGGTACCCAGGCGTAATTGTAGTAAACTCATGGTGGGGGGGAACTGAGGCGAGCGAGGTCCAAGGCCAAATGCAAGGTCAAATAAATGAGTTGGTGCTCGATCCCAAAAGTTGCGAAGTTATGGATGAGAGAAACGAGGGCCAATGCAGTCGGATTATGGTCTCCCGGGTAGGATTCAGAATCTAAATTGGAGTGACTGGAAGAATCTATAGCTGAATGCGGTGGGCCACTTTCTATAGGTTGCCCAAGTTCAATTTGCCCGGTTCCGGTTGGGTTGACCGTCATTTGTATCTATATTTTTTTGAATTTTTGGCTAATTAGCTATAATTACTGCGGCTGATTAAAAAGCGGCCATACTAAGGCCAAATCACAAGTCTCTTCATGCCCCGAATATATTAGTTAGCCGAGTCTGGGGAATACCGGTACTATTAATGGACAAGGCTTTCAATAGTGTACTTCGGGCAAACTATAATCGAGAGAAAGGTGGTGTGATAGGTTTATTGCAATTCAAATTGATTAATGGGGGCGAGAAACCTAGGCTGAATGAGTCTAGGAAAAAATGGAGCGAAGCAAAGTGCGGGGAGGGCCATATGTATAGCTGTCCGAATTCAAATCCGGATAATCCAACTGGTTAACTTAGGTTGTGTGGGTGGCAGTGGCCTCGAATGCCAAAGTGTTATCGCCTATCTAACCAGTAACAGAAGTAATAGTAGCGCTATGAAGGTCCTGGTATATATATTTATGTATATATGTATCGATATGTATATATTCAACGTGTGCATATCGGCATTTGGCTATCCCAAATTACCCTCCACTCACTGGCATGGTTAGGCCAAGTAGTTGAGGGTATTCTTTTGCTCTTCTGACCGCTCCAGGAACTCGCGTTCAATCAGGATATCGATATTCTTTTTGATGCTGGCTACTGACGGTTTGAACCGGGATTGGACTTGGACAATGGTTTCATTGACCAACTGGACGTGCTCCATTTGCTTGCGCGCCTTCATGATCCGGACAATAGCGGCCTGGATCAACCACTTCCGGTCTTCTTCGACGGTCTTGTGGGTGACCTCGGCCTCCACTCGCTGCTCACTCTTGACGGGCATGTTGAGGTTGACCCGGACCTTCTTGTTCTTGAAGCCCAGGTTAATCTCGTACCAAGAGCCAGGTCCGCCCACCGACAGGGCATTTCCACCCGGTGTCGAGTGGTGGGCGATTACCAAACGGGACTTGACCAAGTTGGTCAGACTATTGATCAGCGTACTGGCCTCCAGTTCCGTGAGGTGGGTCAGGTCTTCAAAAGTGACGGTGTCCCGGTCATTGAACAGGAGTAGAATGGCCATTTGGTAGGTGGACACTTGCAGCAAGTAGGGTGGGTTGGCCCCCGCTTTCACCCCCGGTTTGTTAAGCCGGGCCCGTAGTTCACCCCGGCTGTGCTGGAATAGCCAGTTCAATTTGCGACCGTTGTGTTTAGTATCGTAGTATTTCTGGAATTGCTCGTAGAGAGGGGCTACGGCATCGGGTACCCGGAAGGTCGTATTGGGGGGCTGGAGGGGCCACGACGCCGTACTCAGTACCAGGATGGAAAAGTCGGGGCAGTTGTTCCGACCCTCAGCCTCCAGATTATCCTTGAACCCGGTATCCAATTCGCGACTGAGCCCCACATCGGTGAACATGCGCTGCAGTTTGTGGGTGTATTCATGGCCGCACGCCACTTTAAGTTTAGAAATCATGTTGGCCTCGGCGTCTTCACTGACCGAAGTTCGGTTGATGAGCCGTTTGGCGAGCATCTTGGAGTAGAACTTCTGGAAGACGTCCTTATCGTCAATATACTTAAAGACCGTCATAATGCCGCTGAGCTGCTGCTCCAGGAGGTTGTCGTCGGAGGTTCCCGCCCCACCGGAGGTAGTTGCCGTAGAGACCGCTACTTTAGCCGGGGCCTTGCGTAGGAGACTGTCGCTGAAGCGGGCCAGGAGTTCGGGGGACCGAACCGAGTCGCCCTGCTTGCAGATACTATTCCGGTTAATGAATTCTCGGCAGGCCTTGTCCAACTCCACCACGAAGCCCGAGTCATTGCTGAATGTATTGGCCACGAGAGTTTGGAAATTGCTGTGCACCCGCAGTAAGGCTTCGGTGTAGGCCCGGGGGTCGACGGTGGTGGGGTCGTCCAGCGGCTTGGCCAGCTCATCCACGGCATCGTGGCCCACCTGACCGACGTGGTCCTTGAATAACTTGAGCAGAGGGACCATGCCGTCCTTCAGACGGGCCAGTAGGTGATAGAGTCGCCGTAGATCCTCCGTGGCTTCCTTACGTAGCAGGGGCAGAAACTCGCGATTCAGGATTTCGACCGTGGTCTCAATCAGGGTGGTGTTGCACACTTTCCGAAGCGGCGCCAGGGTAACCTGGGGTAAATAGAGCTGACACCACTGTTCCTCGTCATTAATCCAGGTGTCGGCCTGCTGCAAGTACTCGACAATGGTATGTTGGCTGCGGAAGGCCTCGCCTTCGCTCTGGTAGTAGGCCCGGGTGGCATCTAGGAAGGGGGTCTCAAAAGCTTGGTGGTATACCAGATGGGATGTTTTCCCCGGCTGACCTTCTTCGATGCTAACCAGAACGAGGGAGTTTGCGAGTTCCTTGATGTATTCGGAGTGGATAGAGCCCCCCGCCCGCTTCGCGGCCATTTGATCTAAGACGGTGTTCATGAGGGTGGGTTTGAGGGGGGTAATCAGATGGACATTCCACAGGTGGAGGCAGAGGGTGTATACATCGTAAATGTCGTTCCGGCCCTCCTCGCGTTGGCGACGCACCCAGTAGCGGTTCATGTAGCGGAACACATGGTCAATGTAGCGGGCGCCCTTCTCGTAGCGCAGCCATTCCCGGCTATAGTAGGCCATGAGGTCCTCGCCGGCTTTGGCGTTGGCCTCCTGCTTAAGGGTTTCTAGGCGTTTGCGGAGATAATTTTGGAGAGAATTGTACAGTTCGCTGCCGAGGCCACTGCTGTGGGCCCGCATGGTGTTGTAGGGTGACCGACCGGCGGAGTGGTTTATGGTACTGAAACCGGTCTGGGTGGTCTGGGTCAAGTGGTTATATACGGTGGTGTACAGGTCCATGGACCCACTGAGATTAAAGCCGTCCTGGAAGGCCATCAGGATCCGGTCCAGGCCGCTCTCTAGCAGAGCCCAATTTTCGCTGAAACTCCGACCCACACTATGGTTGCTTAGGTTCATGGCGGGTGGGGGGAGGAAGGAGAAGAGACAACACCAGCAGATAGGTAGAAACTGTAAAGAGAAGGGATATATAGAAAGAAAAGTCGGAAATGAAGAAGAAACACACAGGAATGTGTGGGCGGGAGTAATTGTTAGAAAACGAAATAGGCTCGGGAGTAAAGCTGGGTTCAACTGGTCCCAGGGGAGGGGTAGCAGGATATAGGGGGGTGCTGTGCCTTCATAAGACCCCCGCGCCCCAGTGAAGAAGCAGAGTGGGTGGGAAAAGTTAGGAATGGCTGTGGGGGCTTTTTCCGTGCCTTCAGGCGAGTGGTTTAATGGTTCGTGATGTAGGCGAGAAGACTGGACCCGCTGACTGTGTCAGCGAATAAAACCCAGCCGAATGACCATCGCAATATAGACTGGACGATTGTGAAGGCTGCGGTGACCAAATAGGTGTACCTGAACTTAATAGCTGGGTGCCGTACCTGTCCCAAATTAAGGCATTAATGAGGGCTCCTCCTCATTGTTCCATTTATCCGAGGTACCAGCCACTGTCCTGATTACAACCAGATCCCTCTTGCTATCTAACCCAACGATCTCGACTTCAAAATAGCCTTTAAAGCGCATCTACAGTCTGGTGTGCCCGGCACCCAACACTGCCCATTCAGCGTTTTTCGGATTATCTTATAGGCTGAGTTGATGGCTTGATCACGGAATTAGTTTGGGCTGTAGAGTGAAGGGTCTATTGCTATTGAACAGTCCCTTTTAAGTGGCCAGATGTGATAGCAGCGGATCTCTTGCAAGAAAGTTCCTCAACTATTGAGAATAGCACGCCCTGCATCAATTCTGACATTCACTATTGTGAAACAATTGGTGAACATTTAGGATAAGTAAGTAAATGCTGTAGACGTGTGTAAGGGAGCAGACCTATCTTTAGGCGGCTCACCTATAAAGGTTTAAAAAGGGCGGTCCTGTTTATAAGAACCGGTAAGCTGAACATGAACAGCTAAAAGATGAGTAAATAAACTAGGTACTTTTTGAAGATGCAATATGGCTTGGTTAACAGTCGTGCCACCTGATAGAAACACGGATTTATAGGAACATTTTGATACTTTTATCGCTTTATAGGAAATACCTCACGTATTAGCATCACTTTACCTCTGGGAAATAGGTGAGGTCGCCCGCACATCACATGAGTTAGCGACTGTCAAAATATTAAGGTAAATGCTATCATTACCCAAGCCAAGCGCATGGGTCTCCCGCCTTTCTCAATGTACAAAGGCAAATATTAAAGTAGCAGTTTATCATTCCATACCCATCGACCTATTATTCTTGGGACCCATTATAATTAATATAAAGGTACTATTTTAAACCGAGGCCTGACCCAATGCCACGGCGTTAAGTTTGGAGATTGTAATGTAATGGGAAGATGCTGATTAACTACAGGGAAAATCCAACCCAGCTATGCAATGCAGCATCTTCGGTTTTCCCACTCACCTATTATTGAAAGTATTCAGCAGTTATATTGAACTATTTTCCCATACTTGTTGCAAGGGGACTTGGGCTGGTTACTTTGCTGAAGTCCATCGGTTCATGCAGCTCACCTCACTCCCCCTCGGACACTGAGCACATCCCGCCAACTTCTAAAATCACAGTAGTGCTTATAATGCACAACCCCGCAGCTACAAGTCCACGCTTAGCGGAACGCACGGCAGCTGGGAGATTGCCAACGATACTACCCCTCGTGGGTTCTGACTTCCCTGTTAAATTGAGTCATAAAGCGATGCCAATTACAGTAGTCCTGACCCCCCTAATGAATAGGGAGGCTTGGTGTGCTACGTTTCGATTCCTGCTTGGATATCCAGATCCCTTTAGAATTGTATTAATATACCCATCCAACCGCTCGCCCTACCCGTGGCAGATATTCTAAGGGACCTAGAAGTCTACAGAAGTGTGCCAATTCATGGATTAGCAGTATACAAGGTACCAGACCAGTCACATGTGCTCAGTCGGGGGTCAACTAGCCTGTAGTTTTGATAATTACGTTTCGATGGTAAACACTGTCACTTTCCAGCTTAAAGAGTTTTAGTATTACGCAGGCAAAATATATCAGCAGCTTTGCTAAATATGAGGATCATTTCTCCTCGGATTAATTAGTGTATTAGATGTATAAAAGTCCCGGCTAATTTCCACCCCTTACGAACTGAATAAGAAATGCCTTCAATAAGCCAAGAGTCCCATTGTTCACTTCTTATAGGGCACTACACATTGTGACTAGCTTAACCGTTCAAATTATCTAACCATTAAGCCAATGTCAGTAGGAAACCACACTGAATGCAGACTCCACTGAACCTATGGATAGAACTGAGAAGCATAGTAAACCAAATGAGGGTGTATCCCACCTCACTTAAGTTAGGCCATCTATTGTACTGCCATGGATGGTGGAAACTCTGCTGCATAAGTATTGGCACCACTCGGCCATCAGGGCACAGTTGCCATATGGGCAAGGTCAAATAACCGGCTACTACCAGGTTCCTATGGGAGCTGGGAGTTTTATCACCTTCTTTTTACAAATTGATTCACCCATTATTCAGCCTTTCGATCCAATTATAGTATTCTAAGTCTTCTACATTAAGGCTGAAT
>JANBQC010000764.1:0-11493 GCA_027576995.1 Dimargaris cristalligena
ACCATACTCGTCAGGGGCAGGGGCAGGGGCTCATTCACTCGTCAGGGGCGTACTTCCGATAAGTGCGAAAAATAGATTAAAAATAAAAGTAAGTAAAAAATGTGGTAAGTTTACCACAGATGCCACCCACAGTGGGCCCAGAGCCAGTCACCTGGGAGCTGAAACAGTACTACACTGCCTCTATTAAACCATCTACTGGCCGTCCATAGACAAAGACATTAAGGAGCATGTACACAGCTGCAAAACCTGCCAATACCACCAACAGGCCCCTCAGCCCCCAGCCCAGCTTGTCACCCCCCCTCACCAGCCCCTTGGACCACCTCAGGATTGACATCATTGGCCTTTCATGCATACTGTGCCCCATATTACTGCCCAAGCCATCATCCAGTTCCTCATCAAAGATGTCATCAATGTACATGGTTGCCCTCAGATCCTCATCTCTGACTGCAGTAACCAAATTACTACTAGTATCCTCTGGAAAACTATGCAACTCTTAGGGGTAGACCACCAAATGGCCATCCCCTACCACCCCCAGAGTAATGGAGCCATGGAATGCCTCAATGGAACCCTCAAACACATAATCACTAAACATTCCTCTGGTGATGACCCCCAATGGGATCAACACCTCACCCTCCACCTATTTGCCTATCACATGGCCCATGTTTGCATAATCACCAACAAACCCTTCTTCTTGATGTATGGCTATGATCTATGCATGTCCATTAATGTTGCCCTGAATACTAAACCCAATACTCTGCAAGCCTCCACTGGCTCTGCCTATACTGATGAGTTATGCAATAGACTCAGTGAAGCCTACCAACATGTCTGCCACAAGCTGGGTCCCAATCCTACTAACCTTATGCAATACTGGATTGGTGATTGTGTCTCAGTCCAAGTCCCACATGGACCCCTGTCCTTGCAGGCCCCATTTGAAGGACCTGTCTCCATAGAAGGCATCTATGGTAGTAACATCTATACCATCACTCCTGCAGCACATAACAAATATTGCCAATAAGAATGAGTCTCCAGTGACTAGACCATTCCATTCATTAAAGGCCTTGAGGATAAGGCTCTAGTAGGAGAGGGTGATTTCAGCCCTCCTAATCTGACCTAATATGGACTTAATGATTGTCTACCCTTGTTAGGCCTTATAGTACTATATTAACCCTCCTATGGTCACCCCCAGTACTATGGGATCATCATTTATTATATAACCCTTCTCCTTCCAGCCCCCAATACTTTGCACAAAACACTCAACCTGCTAATCTAAAGACTCTTCTAGATATGAAGCCCATCTGGTCAGTCTATTTATCTATACTATAGTCTAGTAGTATCTCCCCTTGGGACCTCCCTCTGGAGTTGTCCCCACATATATATAACTGGGCCCCATTGGGACCAGTTAGATTCTTTAGTTTATTATTACCCCCTGGTTTATCCCTAATAAACCCTATATATACTCACTACCCTTGTACTGACTAGTAAGTGTGCTGCTGCATATCCCTTGCCTATACCTGCATTTTGTAGCCTTAATTAGTTAGTACCATATCCATACCTAATACTAGTGACCTGTTTGGCTGAGCCTAGGCCCCACCTACCATTAGAAGCCTATCCTTGGGACTCTTGATGGACTAAGAGTGGTTAATCCAGGTGATATAGTTGTTATTTCCCCCCTCAAAGAGTAAGGATAAAGGATGGTGTGGTGTAAAATTAATGGTATGGGTATTTTCAAAATATGACTTACTAGATGTGTAGTAAGACCAACTGCTGCAGTCCATTCATTTATTTTGGAATTCTGGCAGTCTTACTCATCAATGGAATATTAAAGGGGTATAGATGTGATATAGTCCCTGAAACTTTGCTGACTGCGGCATTTCTTTAAAAAAAAATCCTCCGTGTTCCCTAAATCCCACCTGCCTAAAGTCGTGTTTTGGAAAATAAGGAGCTGCTGAGTCCGTAGAATATCCATGTTTAATCGTAAAGTGTACAGCTTTTTTGTTGGCCAGCGTCCATGAATCTGTTTCCCCTGGCGGGCTATTCCCAATCAGGATCCGGAGGTTATCAAAAAAGGAAATTAATGGAGAACGGTGGAGTGAAAAAATAATTCATGGCATGTAACCAACACTGTTTCATAGTTGACGAATGAGTTGGTCATAGCTACATGGTATATACTGACCCCTTGTGCCACCATCCTATTCTGACAACCAAATATGTGACGTCGCGGATACTTCAAGGAGATTCAGGCGCCGAGTTAGGCAATTTAGTATGGTATCAAAGGGGCTCATGAATATTACCCATTACTGGGAACCCGTAACAGTGGGTCACAACTGACGATCTTTCCACTGAAACGTATTATCAGGCCCAACCACACAAAAAAAAATGGAGAAAGAGAATTAACCGGTTTCCCCTGGCGGTCTGGCCGGTATTAGTATATCTCATTCTCTCACCCTCTCTCTTAAGTGATACTAACGGCCGCTTGGGCCAACCTGTCATGCACTCAACGCAGGGGTTTTCCAATGGAGAGAACGTGTATAGTATAAAAAAGAAATTAGAGGGGATACGGAGGGACAAAATCCCGCCGGTGACCTGGACTTGCAGAACGAATGGGTTAGGTCTAGTGAAAGAAAGTACAGTAAGTCGCTGTGCTGTTTTGAGGGGTGGGACTGGCTGAGAACGTTAGACCTGTGTACTTACTTTACCTTGGCGACAGCGAGGGAGAGAGAGGGGGGGGTACAGGGGATGGGTCTGCCTACTCCTACCAGCGGAACCAATCCAACGATACAAGTAATAGAACCGGTTAGATCAACGGATGGCTGCTTTCATTAGACCCCGTGCTGGTTTGTACCTGATTACAAGTTAGTTGTTCTGAGGTAGAAAGGGTATACCTGGTTGGATGGTTTAATGAGATAAACGGAACAAACAGCGCAACCTGTTTCATCGGCAATTTTTTAAGATTTCATCTACGCACAGTTACTGGTTGGTCGAGAGAGGGGTCGATTCGCCGGTCTACCGGAGGTTTTCCTCTACGTATCAGATCAGTTCAATATAGAATCGGGACTTATTTACGAAATAGCATGGGCATGGTATAGTTCTGTGAACAATAGGGAGGTAGGGAATAACCGGTGGGCCAAGTTACATTCACTGCATCAAATTCAGGCAAATCAGTAAGCCTCCCCCCTAGTCATTCTGATTGTCGGCGTTGCATACGAACTCTGTAGTAGAAGGTAAGGTGTGTCCAGCTACTTTTTTTTTACTGGGCCGTGTCCACTCCGTTCCCAACTGCCAATCAAACTCCAGGGGTGGAGAGGCGTGTCACGGTTAGTTTTTGGGGGTGGTTGACGACAGCATTTTTCTCTCTCTTCCCCCCATACACTGTGTGTGTACCAGCGCGATCCAGGTAAAATTGGCGCCACTAATCATCAGGCTATACATGTAGACCGATCATTGGATCCCAACCATTACATGAGCTGCACCGCGTATGTAGTATGGACCTAATATCACCTGCGCCTGAAATCGGACCAAATCCCATGCTAAGGGTGTGCGACTGGCGCCATTGACGTCAACTCAATTGTCGTTGACACAACCCGATCTGGGATCTACTCTTAGATATTCAAATCCCTGTTCAGGTACATTCGGAATCGGGTTGAGGCGCACCCTTCATTTAACAAGTGAACGGGTGACGCACTACCAAGGGAGTGGGGGTTTGGCAGAACGCCTTCATTCCTCCCCCCCGGAGCCTAATATTATGATGCTACACCCCTTCTTTGGCTTAATTCATACTCTCCACATTTGGTCCATGTCTATCTAAGGACCGTATGCATGTACAGATGCGTGCGTGACCTTCTACTTCGAGGTTCTAACTGTAGAGTCCTGGTGCCGGTTCACAGTGCTCTGGTCACCACCTGTCACACCGGACATGCAGGTTTTGGCAGTGGCACTGTTGTTGAGCTTGCGACCATGTTGGATTGGTTTCATTGGCCTCTTTCCAATCGGCCAGGTTTATCAGATACACGGAGGGTCAGCCCCCTCTCTTTCTCTCCGCCACCCCGATCTTGCAAGGGTCGTTTGAAATAGGGTTGGGAAACCAGATGAATTGCGGGTTTATAGCGCGACTGTATATGAAAAGGGAAAGGGGAGCCACTAGCCTATTGCCGAAGGCTTGGCTTGGAGGGACAATGGGTCGTGCGATTTTCTGAATGTACGGCGAACGGTACCACTTTCTATGTATATATTTATATGGTAGGTCCCCGTACTGTCCGGATAGGCCAGCTTTAGCCGTGGGGGTTTACCCAATTGCTATTTCCTCTCCATCTGCAGCGGAGTGCAGAGAAGGGGAGCTGACTGGGCCCCGCCACCCCTTCCCTCTATATGTCCGAAAATGGGTGTAACACCGAGGCCACAGGTCTCCCTGGAGCCTGACTCTAGCTATATACCGGGACTTCTCCTTTTATTATCAACCGACGTGATCTCTGGTTCACTCGTTTTAGCATTGGGGCCGTGGTAGCAGTGCGGGACCGCCTATTGCTGCCGTTCCCACTGGTAATCAATACCTCCCAACTACTCAGTTATATTATAGCCCGGTGAGTCTTAGCCGGCCGTTTAATCTAGGCCGCACTCCACCAGCTTCCGTCGAAACACCACTTGCTGACCATCTACAGCGCTATTCTACTCCGCTCGCAAAGCTCACTGCTGCCACTATTATCTCGCTGGTGACCATCCGTCGATAAGCGGGGGGAGGGTATACGCTGGCCTACCGAATGTATTCGTCTGGCTCAGGTTAGGTCCATTTTCGGCCGTTGGTTTTCGGGGGACCTTTCGGACATAGTGACGAAGCCCAATGACCAGCTCATCCGCCAAGTCAGTGGCTGATATTATACTGTGCCCGTTGGGTCAACGCGGCTTCTCTCCTCCTTCTTCCCCCCTCTCTGGACTTCCATATTTGCAAGTCGCTGAATGTTTCCCTATACTTCTGCACGTACCATCTACCCATACCGGTTATGACCCCCTTAAGACTACCCCTCACTTCAGCGTGGTCTTTCACACTGGTACACTCTCTTTCTTTCCCTTTTCCCTCTTTCTTTCTTCCCCTCCCCCTCTTAGCGCCCTCTTATTGATTACTTGCTGGATTTATACGGCGACTGTGCCCAGGACGTGCTGAACCCAACTTCGGCTTCACGTTGAAGTGTCGGGTATTGCCCTTAACCAAATCCACACTGTCACTGAGGCATGTCTGTCGAACGTTCTCTCCACTATTACCCCGACCATTGATATCATCCCAGGTTATAGCTGCTCTTCCCTTGTGCCTCGTCCTATTTTATCCACCATCCTCTTTTACTTCTTCTCTCACCTTACCTTATTACCTAAATTATTCCTACTATTTCCTTCTCCTCTTTCCTTCTCCCCTTTCCGATAAAATCGTTGGGTACTATTTTGACAGTTACCTACGTCAGTCTAAATCACGCTCTTCCTTTAGAGAATCGGTTGCTTCGTTTTCTCCGAACCTGACAATAGGGTTTCCTTATAAAGTCCCGCACGGCTGGTTTTTCTTCTCCGCCTCTATGTCTATCCGCCTCCATTGGAAGCAGCTGTTCTATTTCCCCGCCCCCCCGTAACCCTTCACCTGTCCCTCTCTAAGTTCAATACAGTCTTTTTCCTTCTTCCCCAATTTCTCTTTTTGTGCCTTTGCCCTCCGATAGTTCATACCCCTTCTTTCACCCTCCACCTTTTTGGACCGCCACTCTATTCCCGCCACCGTACATTGCATATATTCCCTCTCCACCTACGTAACTGTCTTGGCAACCTCGTTAACTGCAACATTCTCCGCACATTTTTTGATATTGAAACCCTGCTTATTTGGCGTATCTAATCGATATTATTAGGAACGGTGGGGGGTTTTTTTTTTGGAATTGGTTGCTCGAAATATTGCCAGTTCGGTCAATTTTTCCCACCGGCCCAGTGTTACATAGTTTATCCGTTCAGTTGGCTTTGGCCTGGGTAGTTAGTTCAGTTCTTTCTCTCGTTTATAAGTCTTTCAACTATACCCCAAGTGCCTCGGGTATATTTTTTTTATCGAATGCTGTAGAGAAGACCACTATTCAGCGGTTTAGTCGATACCTACCTTACACCTTTATATCGGCATTTACTTGGTTGATATCTCAACGGGAAATAATTGCTTGGTAACCATTATTCCGGAATATTGTATGGAATGCCTCATACTCTGAGCCAAACATGCTTTGACACCATGGCGGGCCCTTATAATCCAAAGTAAGTTGGTTATTTTTGTTCGACGAAAACTGCGAGTCGGCGTGGCTATTGTCGAGGTGAAGTTCGCGGACGTCGCCTGCCGCAAATCCGCCTCAGCATTTGAAATATGAACCTCCATCACTCCACTAACCCCTATAACACTCATTGGATGTATTTCTGGGTCCGGTAGCCAATCGCTTCCTTTTTCTTATGAGTCAGTTTCTGGTCTGAACGTCTATAGCAACGATTCGTACCAGCAATCTGTTCCGAATCTACGGCTCCAGTAAGTAACTTTGAGAGTTCGGGGGATGTTCAAATGTTGATGAAATACCAGTCAAATCTCCATGAAAACTAATATACACTATAGCTCAGGATATGACAGCCGAGGTGCAATGCTGCTACTATCTGTGGCCCGGATAATGTTACGGCATCTACTGAACTATCCCACTGATTACTAGAAGCACAGGCCAATGAATTGGGGAAAGGGGAACCAATGGCTCACTATCGCAGCATTAAATCGAGATCCCGATCGGATAGTAAACTCGGGATTACTATTAATGGGCATAATATTAATCGCATGGCGTGTGCACACATAATAGAGGGGCGGGGATTGCTGGCGCTTTCAGGGTCGAGTGGGGGGGGTGCAGAGGGACTAGACTGAAAAAGGGAAAAACAATCAATCGAGGAAAAGAGGGCATTCATACCACCTACCGCTTTAAACTTATTAAAGCGCAATTTGGTAACACCGAATTTAACCTTCACTCCATTCACTCCCACCCCAATCACCCAGGCCGGACAGTTGCCCAATTAGGCGATTTCCCGAGGCCTGACCATCGACATCGAGTTTAACTTATTCCCCGAATGTCTAATGTCCCCAAAGGGTGTGGGCAGCTTTGCCGATGCCAGGTCTTCATCGATCGGGGTTTTGTGTGATAAACTCGATGATGATGGTAGTCTCCCCCTTTCTCCTTTTCTCCCAGTGCATCCATCCACTCAAAAAAAAAATCCCATGCACCTCGGGCGCCAATCCGACACTAAACAATGTACTTTACAGTCTGCATCCAACTATTTTTTTTGGCATGTCTATAGTTAGTACCCTCCTCTATTAAGGTACTCTTTCTAATTGCATGGCCTTCGCTTTTCCTGAATTTGTTCTGATGTATTCCCCTTTACTGTTCTATTGATTGTGACTATGGCGCCCCCTCTTTATTCTACCCCACCATAGGCCGGCCCAACCATTAGCACGGGAATCCCATCCCACCCATCACGGCTCGATGATCCTCGCCGAGCCAGGCGAGCCTCAGTTTCTGGGCCCTCCCAACGCCACACCGCCCACCCCATTTTCCCGACTGGTTAACCCCGAATTCCCCGTCAGTGGTCTGGCTAGCGTTCAGCAGCAACTTGATCAGGTCTCGAGCTACGTACGTCATGGCGATTCCACCAATTCCTATTTTTCGGCCTACCACTCCCAATTAGCCAATATTCCCCAACCGCACCCGCCAGCCATCTCCCACGCCAGTGCCTTTACCGCCGATAATCCTGGCACATCACAGCCCAATTCCAGTCCCTACCACCAATCGATGCTTCAGTCACCCTCCCACTCTGTTTCCTTTCTGGAACAAACATCGCCATCTATGGATGGCTTCCACTCTGGCTCGACCCTTTTGGGGAAGGGGATGGCAGTTTCCACCCTAGCTCATGTTAGTTTCCCAGACTAGTAAGTTGTCAACATACCCCTCCCTACTCATTTATTCGCTGACCTGCCAGACCCCATATCTAATTTATTGTTACATATATATATTCCATACTCGTATAAAACCGATTATCGGTCGGTGCTTCTTTAACTACCAGTATCAAATTTCGCTCTTATCTGGAGACCAAAATATCACCATCCTGCCGCAAGGATGAGCCCACCATTACCTATATTAATCGAGGTAGGTTTACTCTTAATCGTTGGGCATTGAATGGATAATCTGGGTGTAAAGTATGAGGTGCATTGTAGACATGCCCTCCCAATAAGCCTTGGTGTAATCCATTGGCAATGGTTATCTAAGGCTCCCCCCATAATTTGCTGCTAACCCCCATCCACTAAGACTTGTCCTGACCATCTGCTAATTTGTGATGCGGGGCTTTAGGTCAGACCTACATGATGAGCCACAGCCATGAGCCATCCCAGAACATCATTTACAAAACTCAGCTCATTATTGCGTTCCACGACGACCACCACCGCCAAGAGGCCGCCAAACTGTGGAGAGTGTGGGCCGAGAAGCAGCCCAACCCGATGAACCCAAAAGCCGTTGAGATCGATGCCAGCTCGTCCTATAATATCACCATTATCGACGATAGCCAATTTGACCGGGTGACTTTTAACTGGAGTGGCACTGATGTGGCTCGCCTTAGTATCCGCTTTAACTTTCTCTCCACCGACTTCACAAACCTCAAGGGAATCAAGGGTATTCCTTTACGTTTGGTGGCCTTAAATGTACATAGTGGCGGTTCTGATTCTAATGCAGAATGCTATTATACCCTGTTGAAGAGCTTCCGGGATAAGGTTAGTATTGTTATTTGTTATGTCTATGGTTGTCGCGAATTGTTTATATATATCCCAACTGAGTTGAGTTGGGGTCGGTTAGTTGTCATCACTCGCTCTCTCATGTGGCTCATACTGGCTATATCTAATAACATGTCCTAGCATTTATATATATATATATATATATATATGACCTACTTATCACTTTCAAATTTGCCTATTTTGCTTGCTTTATGGTCGGTCGTATCATGTGCAATAGGGAGCAGAGCGGAAGTATAAAGACGAAAGTCGCCATTATTCCAAACACTTGGGGAAGGGCAAATCAATGATTGAGGCGGATAATTTAAATGCCAACCTCTACTTTCCAGCCAGTCCTTTGACCGCTTTGAAACAGCCCCTACTGGCCTCCCAGATTCCCGCGCCTTACGGCAATCTTCTAGTATCGACTCCCGACAGCAATCATCTTACCAATGTGGTGGCGGCAAGTGGCAGCAGTGTAAGTGGCACAGGTTCTCTGGAGGTTCTGGCTTCCCAACACATATGGAACTCGGGATCCCGCTCTCCCAATATAGAATATTTAATTCGTAAGAGAAAACGGACCACGCCATTGCGGCCGTGTAACTGTCAGATTGCCGACCGTGACCCCACCTATGCCCCAAACCCAATGCACAAATACCAACTCTGTATGTTGGTCCAATTCCCGCGTGAAACCTGGTACCGGGCCGTTTACCTAGAACGCTTGACTATGGAACACTTTCAAACGCAATTGATGGCTAAATTGGATCTTGCGAGTCCAAACGTAAGCATTGAAGGTATTCGACGGCATACCCTCGCTGACCAGGTGGTCCATATGGACGATGAAATGCTCCAGAAAATGGATGATGAGATCGATATGGTCCTGTCAATTCAGCCTGGAAGCCGCTCCAGCTGGTTCTTCCTATGTCTTTTTTTTTAGCTTTCCTTAACATGTCCTAATGGCACTATCATCTGTGGTTTTTAATTATGTTTTTTCGTTTTTTTTTTAAAAAAAAGGACAATAAATGTGGTTTTGGGTAAATACCTGTCGTATTTTACAGGTGGCTTATCGGGGGGCTTTCACAGGGATCCCGCTTATGTACAAGGCCGACGATCATTCTGCTGTGGCCGAATAGTTATTGCTATTGGGAGACGCACTGTACCAGGCCCTCTAAGGATGAAGCTCACCCTGCGTAGTGAGACCGCTCGGGGACTTTGTTACTTTATTATGGTTATTTGAGTGTGATGCTGTAAATCTTGTACAAGGAATTAACCTCATATTCAGTGTGGTGCGATAAGACCATGGGTTCTTTGGGCTTTCAAAAAAGGATCAGGCAGACTGGGCTTAATAAATATATTTTAAAAAATTGCTAGCTGGCAATGACAAGATACTGGAATTTGTCCATATACGCTACGTGGGTGCCTATATGATAAATTATACCTGCTATTATCAAAAATATACATTATGGGCTATGCATCACTGTTATAAATAATCAACCAATCTATTTCTACAATGTACAGTCCTTTAGAAACCTTTTGAGGCTGACCCCAGCTCCATCCATGTTAATATTTAAGAGAAAATTGTCTCCCAAATCCCCTTTCAGAGACCAATCAACCGAGGCGGTCAGGCTAATGTATCCACATCCCAGTTTACAAATCACCTTGCTGCTTCACCAACCGATTAGGCCTGCTTTACAGTGCGGGGCTGGCTACACTGTACTATACACTCATTATTCTAATCCACCATTTTTGGTCGACATCCCAACCAGCCTGGTTCAGCCTGGTAGATCTTTTCCCATCTAATCACAGTACTAAACCTATTGTTTAAAAATGCCCATATTATTGTACCCATATGCATTGTTAAATGAGACAACCTGATTATCCACCTCCGTTTCCACGTCTCCCTAATACATTCCTGCTGCCTATTTGTTGTCTTCCAGGTCTGCTGCCTAATGTTCACCCCACCTATATACCTCGGTTTATGGGTTCCTCGGGCCAAGCCATCAGTTCGCCTAGCAGCAGCAGGACGGGGCCAATTGCTCGGAGAATGGGTAATGGTCACCTGACTGCCCCAACGAGAATGCACCACCAAACAGGCAGCAAAAAATTATTGGCATAATCGACCACACAAATGAACTATAGGTATAAAATAAGCAAAAGATAATCCAATTTTATTTTATTATTGGAGAAAATGCAGATAGCACACGTCATTCCAAGTTCCCTCTCACTTACATTGATAATATTTGACCCCCCTGGGTCCGGGAGTAATGCAGACCTTGGTCACCACCTATTACTGATATATTGGACTAGTATTCACTGGCAATTACTTTAATCACCCACATTTGTAACAATTCAACAGTACCCTTCTTAGTCAGACACTACAATAGGTACCTTAGCCTGTCAGCCCTTCTAATCCACCTTAATCTGGACACCAGGCTGTCTGCCCTTATTAGGTCTTATAGCACTATATTAACCTTTCCATAGTCACCCCTGGTACTATGGGATTACCCTATATCACATAACCCTTCCCCTTCCAGACTCCAACCCTTTACACTAATCACTCAGCATGCTGATCCAAGGACTCTTCCGGTTACCCTGAGAGTCTTCCAGATACTAGTAGCCATCCAGTTGGCCTATTCTCACTATATACCTTAGTTACCTGTAGTCTTCCCTTGGGACTTCCCTCTGGAGTTGTCCCCACATATATA
>JANBQC010000765.1:0-11485 GCA_027576995.1 Dimargaris cristalligena
AGCTATTCTCACATATATTCGCCCATACACGTATATTGTAAAACCTTATACAGCTGGTTTGAATTTTACCCATATATTACTTCTACCAGCGTGGAGCACATACGAAGCCGTAGCATTCATAGGCTGGGAACAGAGGGATGAGCCAAACGAGCCTTACAAACTGACTATGCCAGTCGTCGGCTCAATTGACCCATTTCTCTCGGCGGGCTTCCTTTTCCTTTTCCTTTTATCTTCTATACTCTGTCTTCAACCCTCGGCAGTTCGTTGGCCTATGTTTATCACATTCCCGGTTTATTACTCAGTTTGTCGACACATTTCACCAAGGCATCCCTACCCATTCGCCCAATCCCAATGGCACAACACAAGGTCGCATACATTTACAGCCCCGACTATGCGCGCATTGCCGACTCGCTTCCTGCTAACCAGGGCCGGGTAAGTCCCAGTGCCAACTAGTACACTAACTCCACTTATCCCGTTGCTGCGACCGGTAACACACGCCTCTTCAACTACAAGCTAACTAAGCTACCCCTATTGCGCGTTGTCATCGACCCTTCAACTGGGGCCAATTCAATGATACCTCATTCAATCGGCAGTCTAGTCTAGTCCATAATCTAGTTAAATCGTTCGGCCTTTTGGACCCCCCGAAGTAAGACTTTAGCGACATCCTTACTTCAACGCCAGTTTGTTACACTGCGATACCCTGTCCCGTGGAGATGCCCATATCTCCAATATATCCCCGGGTACAATTGTATGATGGCCGATCAATATAGGTTCAGAGTTTACTAAATTCGGCACGATACCCTTGTACTTATACTTGATCAATTATATGATATACCAGTGTCGATGTTCTTAAACCCATGCTGGCCCCTCCCGAGGAACTCACTCGTTTTCACGACCAAAAGTTTATTGGTAAGGGTATACTGTACTGAACTTTCAACTACTCTACAGGGATGTTAGACCCTTTCGGATCCACTATCTACACACTAATGCACGCGCGTTTCCTGGCCGTCCACGTTGCATGCCGATTATGTGCCATGCGGTGTAACCTCCCACCCTCACCATCTCTCCCTTAGACTTTATGTTGAACGCCGAAAGGCGCCAGCGCCAAATAGTACAGTGCAGTTCCGGTGATGCAGCATTTAGCGACCCTGAACTCGACTCCCTGGCGTCAGTCACCGATTCCTCTTCGAATGAGAGTGAGGAGGACTCTGGCGACGATGGCCAAGGTCCCGGCGACCGGAACTCCCCAGACCCAGCGGCTGTTTTTTCCCGGCGATTGGACCAGTACGGTCTCCAGTACGACTGTCCCTTATTTCCCGACCTCGCGGCTTACGTCCAGCTCGTGGCCGGCGGCAGCCTGGTGGCCGCTCTCGCCCTTCTCAACGGTCAGTACCGCTACGCCATTCACTGGGATGGCGGTCGTCACCACGGTCGCCGATCCCAGGCCGCGGGCTTCTGCTACGTCAACGACATTGTCCTGGCTATCCTCGCCCTGCGCCGCCAATTCGACCAGGTGCTATATATCGACGTGGATGTCCACCACGGCGATGGGGTAGAAGCGGCCTTTAGTCATTCGGATAAGGTGTTTACCCTATCGATCCACCGCTATGCCGCGGGATTCTACCCCGGTACCGGAGCTTGTGAATCAGTTGGTAAAGGTCGGGGTAAATATTTTAGTCTGAATGTGCCCCTGCAGGATGGTTTGGGCGACGATAGCTTAGAGCGGGTGTTTCGATCTACTTTAGCGCAAGTGACCCGCGTGTTTAAACCGAATGTGATAGTATTGCAGTGCGGTAGCGATGGTAAGTATCAGTGGTAAGAGTTGAAATGGTATCCCGTAATGATTAGAATGGTCGACCCTGCTGCTCGCTTTATTGGAGAATTTCTTTAGCTGCTTAGCTATTGAGTTTTGGTACTTATAACCTGCTAATTATATGCAGTATTGAATCCCCTGGCTTCGAATACCAGTGAATGAGATAATTCAATTTACTTTTAAATAATTACTGATTTTGTCTCCATTTTCACTCTTGCTACTTACTTTACCGGCTGCTCTCGGTAGGAATGGCGGGTGATCCCAATGAAGAATGGAACCTGACTCCCCGGGGTTTAGGCGCTGTCGTCCGATTGGCAATGGAGACCCCGGTCCCTATCTTGTTTCTAGGGGGAGGTAAGATCACAATTAATAATGTTAGTACTTTCTCGGTTGGGTTAGCTGATCCCAAGCAATAGTGGCGATAGTGTATGTTCATAAAATCACATAGTACTATTTATTCATCATAACTGAGCTATTGGAAACTATTTTATGTTTCGCTTGCACTGGGTGCTTCGTAGGAGGCTACAACCACCCCAATGTGGCCCGCTGTAATACATACCTAACTAGCATTATAACGTCGGGGTCGAGTTTACCCGTGGATGTTGACATCCCGGACTACGATGACCTTTACCACTTTAGTCCCACTTACGACCTCGACGTGGCAGCGGGTAATATGCGGGATAGTAATTCACCTGCCTACCTTGAATCCATTGAGACTATGGTCACTCAACGTCTACTACACCTGGTCTAATCATGTAAGGACTGGCTGAGTTTTATGGGAGTAATTGCTGTTATATTTATATATTACATACACTTAGGTTGGGCCCCCCGGTGCAGCTGTATGGTGGATAATTAATTAGCTGGCTGGTTCGAGCCCTATCAGTCTTAAACTCCACACCCGCACCCTTTGCTTACCTGCTCTATTCAATCCTGGCTGAGACCAGTGGTGGTTGTTCCTATTTATGAATTTAAGTCTTGAATTAGAGCGACTCAAGGCAATGAAGACCCCGTTCGGGTTTCAGTAATACACACTAATAAGCCGTGTCTATTTTTACGGCGAGTATAGTTGGCCAATAAAACATCAGACTATAGCCCCTGCTATTTACCCTGCCCAACGGCATTTACTGCCAAGCACCAGTGTGACCTTGGCTAGTCATGCTTGGCCACCGCCAGAGGTTATAGGTTGAATTAAATGTGCAGTATGTAGAAGCGTGCAATGGATGTGTTGGTTGCACCCAGAGTGTGACGTACCAGGGTCGCTGTCGTCCTCTGCAGCAATGCCCTCCTCCAGACGAGATAGTATGACCGGCTTTATGTTGCTGCCTGCTAGAAATAAATGGCTAGGTCACGCTCACCTTTGGAGTTGTTCGCTGGATGATTTTCTGCATGTTGTGCCATAGAAGGAAGAAGGGTTGGTTTATACTATTCGGTGGGATATGTGATATACCACTACCCCAACATTCCCCAGCTTCTCATCACCATCAATGTCGGTATTTCCCCCGCCACTTGCATAATACCCAGAAGGTCGTCGTCAGGTTAACTAGGGCTTCCCTTGGGTGGGCTTGTTTGTTGCTCAATAACTAACCCCCCAAATACTTGTCGGCTGCTTCATTACTACCCCATTATTCTCATCTTCACTTTCTATATTTTGAATTCGCTAAACTGTGTTTCCGCCATGTCTGCTATTCAAAGTAAGTCTGACCACCCCCTCCATGTAACATGCGGAACCTCGAAATGGCCGACTCGCAATCGTCATATCAAAATGGCCTTGAACTTGGGGGCCAGGTCTTCCTGATTTACCTGGGACAATGGCGGACACATTTCCTGCTATACATGCAAAGAGGCAAGACCATTGCCTTTATTTTAACCAAACACACCCTCCTTCCATCTTACTATGCCATTCTTACCCACCCCATTGACCCTCTTAGAGTTTCTCTTGGCCCCTAACCCACCCACGACCCGTGGTCAGGCCGTTCGTTTAACGGCCGACCCCAAGGGCGATAATATTGTCTATGCCAATGGGAAATCCATTTTTGTGCGCCAACTCGGCCGCCCGGAGTTGGCTACTGAGTACTTGGGCCATCGTGGCCGTACCACCATGGCCCGTTTCTCGCCCAGCGGATACTATGTGGCATCGGGAGGTAAGCACCACATCACAATTACCAATCAAAATGACAATCACTGATTAAATGAAGCCAGTATTGATAAATTCGGAGCTGGAATTTGGTCTCCAATTACGGTCGGGGTAGTTCTAATTCTTACGCCATCCATCGTATGAGGGGTTTTTTTGGTTTGTTTTTGTTTGCTTGCGAATACTCCTCTGGTAGATATGAATGGTACCGTTCGGGTCTGGGATGCCACCCAGGAGGAGCATCTGCTCAAGAATGAAGTGGCGGTCATATCGGGTCCGGTCCAAGATATCGCCTGGGACTCCGAAAGTAAGCGTATCATGGCCGTCGGAAACGGCAAGGACCGTTACGGACATGTTTTCCTCTTTGATACGGGCAATTCGGTCGGTGAAGTAACCGGCCACAGCAAAGGCATCAATGCCTGTACGATGCGACCCAGCGGACGTCCCTTCCGGGCCGCAACGGCGTCGGACGATGGCACAGTGGTCTTTTACCACGGTGCGCCGTACAAATACCAGCGCGCTATTCAGGATCATGCTGGCTTCGTCAACGATGTGCGCTATTCCCCTAATGGTGACGTGTTTGTCTCGGTGGGGTCCGACAAGCGCATCTTTATGTATGACGGTAAAACGGGTGACCAGGTGGCCGATGTTAGCAAAACCAGTGATTCGGCCAATGACCTTCACACGGGCGGGATTTACTCCGTTTCCTGGAGTGGGGACAGTCGCCAGTTTATGACGTCGTCCGGTGACGGCACAGTGCGACTCTGGGATGTCGAAACCGGTCGTAGGGTGCAGACCTTCACCTTCAACCAGTACGGTGACCACCGGGACCAGCAGGTGGGTAACCTGTGGAGCGGCGAACACTTGGTGAGCCTGGGCCTGTCCGGGGACTTATTCTTCTTGGACCCCCGGGCCGACTCGCTTCAGCTGAAGCGAACCCTGCACGGCCACCAGCGGGCCATTATGGCCTCGGCCATGACCCCAGAATCCACGCTCTTCACCGGTGACTCCGATGGGCGTATTTTCGACTGGCATTTCGATGCGGATCTTCTGAGCCTACCTGCCCCGGTGAGCGGTACCGGCCACAAGAGCCAGATTATTGCCCTGGCCGCTCAGGGCGCCAAGGTGGTTTCGGCCAGTATGGACGATGTGGCCCGTCCCATCAACGTGTCGCCTACCTCGGCTGAGTATGCCTCAGAAATGGTGGTTCTGGGGAGCCAGCCCAAGCAGCTAGCCGTGCTGGCCGACGGCAGCTCTCTAGTCGTTGGCCAAACCAACGAACTACTCCACTTGAGCGCCTCCGGCGAGTCGATCCAGCACCGGTACCCTCTGGAATTCACCCCGTCGGCCGTCCATGTCCTCGGCCAGGGTGACCAACTTCTGGTGGGTTTCACGAACAACCAGGCCCATATCTACCACGGCCTGCCCACGGAAACCGAGGGAGGCGATGGCGGCGACAATAAAAAACCTCTGTCGCCCGCGGTGCGCCTGGAGAATAACCGGTCCCCGGTGACCTGCGTGCGTCTATCTCCCAACGGCGAACTGGCCGCGGTGGCCGATACCCAGGGTAAAATCCTGGTCTACCAAACGGCGACGGGCCAATTAAGCATTTCCCACTGGGTCTTCCACACCGCGCGGGTGAATGCCATCGAATGGCGAAGCGACAGTAAATTCCTGGCCAGCGGATCGTTGGATAGCCACGTGTACGTGTGGAGTGTCGAACGACCCATGAAAAAAATCGCTATTAAGAACGCCCATTTAGGGGGAGTGTCGGGAGCGCATTTTTACGACAATACGCACTTGATTACAACCGGTGCTAATGGGTCGGTGCGCATGTGGGATTTGGAGTACCCCGCCTAAGTTTGACCAACCACCACCAGTCACAACAGCCCTCTACACTACTGTGTGACTTTAAAAAGGGGGGAGGAGGAGGGGGGGTGCTGGAGCTTCTGGGGTCTTCGTTGACTATAGCATGATGTGCTGATGGAATGCTTATGTCCGACCCCACCCCTTTTTCATAATTTAGGGTGCTAGGACTTCGTTGGGGAGGGGATACACCCTACTTGGCTTGTCCCGTGTAAGTAGATGCATATCGCTTGCTAATGATCAACAGGTTGCTTTGTAACTGGCAAAATAACCTATCCGAATAAATAAAGTATTAGCAAATAATATTAAACGCCGGCCCATCTAAGGGTTCTATTATTTAGCGCGAAGACTCGGACGGGTCTTAATCATTTACCAATTCGTTCATTTCGTTTCCACGTGTTCGTCAGGAACTGCACTAATAGCAGTAGGGATGGTCGAGGCCGCACGTTAAAAACGACTATTCCCAGCCTAAGAACTTAGCCTATCTAAAAGTGACGGACATCTCTCATTGGTGCGACTGCGCCCCCCGTTGATTTTTTTTCACCAAACAAGGCGATTATGGCGGACCACTGCCAACTCTGATTCGAAGCTCCAAAAGCCTACATTGGCTGCGAATGGTCAAATTCGCCTGATCGAAATTTCTAGATTATATTGTGTTGGCACTCAAGCACTCGTCATACATAGCATTTGCGTATACCATATTCCCCTTATAAAACAACTTTCATGGTATTTTTCTTGAGATATAAAATCATTAAATTATCCCTTCCATAGACACTGTATGTCCCTCCTCCCTTTATATATGAATTATAGTTTTCTATCTCGTTGGAGCTGCCTATCGTAAAGCTTCTCCTTTAGTCCATTGTCATTTATTTCTTTTTGTTACTTTTTCAAGTCCCTACACATTATCGTTAGTTTACGAGTGATTTCTATCGTGAATCGCACACACACACACACCATGTTCCGTCAAGGTTTATCTACTACTTTGCGCTCTCACGCCGCGATCCGTTCATTCTCGACCCGCTCGGCGGTTCTGGCCCAGCAAAGCCACCTGGCCTGTCCCCGGGCGGTGTCAACCAGCGGCCCCTCGTCGATCTCGGCGACTTCAAACCGGGCCCTCGCCGGCGCCTGGCTGTCATCCACTCGGGTGCGCCAACTGACTTCGGACGCCAAGGATACCCCCACTACTACTACTACTACTACTACTACTACCAACGCTCCTTCCTCGGCGACTCCCGCCGAAAATGAAACCACGCCCGCTGCTGCTTCGTCGGCCCCTGCTGAAGCAGCTGCCACTCCCACTTCCGCCCCCGAGCCCACGGAAAAGGAAGTCGGCACTCCCGAGGCCCATGAATTCCGGGCCGAAACCCGCCAACTCTTGGACATCGTCGCCCATTCCCTCTACTCGGAACGGGAAGTATTCGTCCGGGAATTGGTGTCCAACGCTGCCGATGCCCTGGAGAAACTGCGCCATATGCAACTCGTGAATACCAATGCCGCGGCGGACCAGCCCCTGGAAATCGCCATCGGCACCGATACCGCGGCGAACACCATCACCATTACCGATTCGGGTATTGGTATGACCCATGCCGAACTGGTGCAGAACCTCGGCACCATCGCCCATTCGGGCTCGAAGGATTTCATGAAGCAGCTGGAGACGGCTGCCAAGACGGACGATAAGAAGACCGATACCTCGAGCGTGGCCAGCGCGGCCAAGGATCGCATTATTGGCCAGTTCGGTGTCGGGTTCTACTCGGCCTTTATGGTGGGCGACAAGCTGACCGTGTACACTAGGTCGTCGTCATCGCCAGACGCCAAGGGCTACTGCTGGAAGTCCGATGGCCTGGGCTCCTACTCAATTTCGGAAGCCGAGGGAGTGGCCCCAGGTACCAAGATTGTGATCCACTTGCGTGACAACAGTACCGAGTTTGCGAAGCCCGCTACCATTCGCCAAATTGTGACCAAGTACAGCAACTTCATCAACTTCCCGGTCAAACTCAATGGTGAACAGGTAAACACCGTCTCGGCCCTGTGGAAGAAGAGCAAGAACTCCGTGACCGAGCAGGAACACCTCGACTTTTTCCATTTCCTGGCGGGATCTAAACTCGACCAGTACCGTTACAACCTCCACTACAGCACCGACGCGCCCCTGTCGATCCAGAGTGTGCTTTATATCCCGAAAACCAATGCCGAAGCCACGGATATGAGCGGCCAGCTCAAGCCTGGGGTTAACCTGTACTCGCGTACCGTCCTGATCCAGGCCAACTCGGATAAGATCCTGCCCCCTTGGCTGCGGTTTATCCGGGGTGCGGTCGACTCTGAGGACATTCCCCTCAATTTATCGCGTGAACTCCTCCAGGACGGCGCACTCATCCGCCGGCTGCGGGATACCCTCACCAACCGCATCATCAAATGGCTGCAGTCCGAAAGCAAGGCCAACCCGGACGAGTACCTCAACTTCCTCAAGTCCTTCTCCTATTTCCTCAAGGAAGGTGCGCTCCAGGACAGTAACAACAGCGATCGCATCGCCAACCTCCTCCGCTTCCCGACCAGCTCCAAGCCCGTGGACGAATTCACCTCCTTTTCGGAGTACATTGGCCGGATGGTACCGAAACAAAAGGCCATCTTCTACCTCAATGCGTCTAACCGCCGGACCGCCGAGGAAAACCCCTACCTCGAAACGTTCAAGCGCCGTAATGTTGAGGTCCTGTACTTGTACGAAGACTTTGATTCCATCGTGTTCTCCCAGCTGGGTTTCGTGAGTGGCAAACCGTTGGTCTCGATTGACTCCGCCGAAGCCGAAACTATGCTCCAGGAAATTCCCTTACCGGAAGAATCGGCCGATAAAGATAATGCGGCCGCCAAGAGCAGTGCTGATACCGATGTGAAGGATTCTTCGGCCAAGTCGGACTCGACCCCGGCCAACGGCTCAGCGGAGGGCAATGCCGGCACTCCTGCCGTGGCCCCCCGGTTGACCGAATCCGAAATCGGCGACCTCAAGACCTGGCTCCTGGAAACCCTGGGTATCGACCGGGTGAAGGAAATCAAGGTGAGTACCCGTCTGGTCTCCCACCCCGCCGTGGTCCTCAACCACCAGAACAAGGCCTTCCGCCAGATCATGACGGCCATGCGGAGCCGGGGCGGTCTGGAGGTGTTCCCCGAAATGCCCGATGTGGTCAGTTTGGAAATCAATCCCCAACATCCCGTGATTTACGGTCTGTACCAACTCATGGAGGATAACCCTACCTTGGCCAGTGACATGGCTTTCCAGGTGCTGGATAACGCCATGTTGTCCGCCGGGGCCATGACGGATCCGTTGACTATGTTACCCCGTTTGAACCGGATTTTACAGTCGACGGTAGAGGCGGCGACGAAGACAAAGAAAGCTGCGAAGGCGGAATCCACTGACCCCAGCCCCAGCATCCCCGTGGTTGAAGGCGAAAAAGTTACCGACCATTAAGTAGATGCTTTTGCAGTTTCACCAATTTACTCACTCTTTCTCCTAACCCCATAGGTTTAATTATCCTAATGGATATTTCCCATTTTTTGATTCAACTATAATAACACGTTTGCAATATAAAATAAAAATCTTTACATCTCAATTGCATTTTCTTTTGGTGAGAAAAAAGTGATGCACTTAGACTGAGAATCAGTACTATGTAAAGGATAAGCTATCACCCCTTCCCTACTCTACTTTTCGTCCGTCTGAGAATACTGTCAGCTGAGCTATAAATATTAAGTAGTTTTAAGTGGGTAAATTAGGATATCAGACGGATTACCTATACTAAAATATATGACTGAGCTATTAAGATGTTTGCTATATAGACCGACTAAATATATGCATTATTTACCTTTTAAATTATATAGCAATACATCTTCGGACCTCCCCCACCCAAGGACAGTCTATTATAGTTAATGAAAAGGAAAAGTATTGTGGAGAATCACAGGAAAAAAAAAACGAGAAGCTGGTAATGTTCCAGCCTAATACCTTAGTTTATGTACACCTGTTATGATAGTAGCAGCCAAACATCTAAATATTGAAGTAGTCTCGGGCTATAAAAAGTAGAGTATTTATAAGATACCGTAAAAATGACAATTCTACTAGAAAATTGCAGTTCCTCTAATGGATGAATGGTCACAATAGGCATTGGATTTTGCTACACTTTATATGGCTGATCAAAACAATCATTAAAGTATAGGACCAACACATAACATACTGGGAAACATTCCTAAGGAATATGGTGTGGTGTTGGAAAATACTGAAGGGGAGGGGGGTAAAGAATACGATATATTAAATATGTGAACAAAGAGTTGGAAATGTCTGAAAGGCAGTGGTCTCTTGGTAATAGAATCACCACGCTCCATCAACGAGCTACAGCAATTCAATGATGGCACCTAGTTCCCCAAGATAGGTCGGCGGCTCTAATCTCAGTGATTAAGCACGACGTGGCCCGAGATATAAATTCAGTAGTATACGACTAATGAATATCAAACATTTCAATGTAAAGCTAGCTAAAATTGGGAATTGGTCAGATGTGTCTACCCACTAGTATCCGCAAGAATAAACTAACACATATACAGCATAGTGGGGCCTATATTATATTGTGGCGAAATCACCCTATACAGTATAAAAACCAGGTACCACTGTACCGACAAAAATAACTAAGATTCGTTTAATAATGTTCAATTGCAAATGCCATTTTTTTTATCAACTGGTGCTGTCGTGCTTAATAATCTATAGGATTAAAGCTGACTAACTATGAAGGACTAGGCGCTATCATCGCCTAGTTCTATCAATGAGGCGCGGGAATTCGGCCTTGTGAAAGGATCAGTGTCCTTCAGCCATTCCTGCCACTCAATTCACCTATTCCATATATCCCCTTCATTATATATCCACCTATTATTAGTTATCACTTATATTATTATATAGTAGCATCTTCCAGTATCTTCTATGCTGGTTCAACGCCTTCATCATTAGTCTGATCGGCTATATAAAGCCAAGCTAATTCCTATAGTTATTCTGGAGTTAATTGCCACTTATTCTATACCTCCTTTTATAGTTAAGTCGATCTATTTGATATCTCCCTTATTATTATCTATCAAGTGTTCATCTCAACAACTGCTTGTATGTTATCTCTTATAAACTCGTCCAAGGCATAGCTATTTAATCACCTTGGATTTTTGCTTATGACAGGTACTGATTGAATACTGAATTGCACCAACACTTTGATGGTAAATAATGAAAATGAGTTACAACCCACTGGGTAAAGAAAAGGTAGCTAACACCAATATAGCAGATGAATTAGCCAAAGAATGTGTAGGTGATGTAGCACTGGATATTGGTGAATATCATCTGAACTATAAATGGTTTTGGGATGAAAATATATTGAAAATGCAGGCAGTACCATCTTTTAACTGGTGAAACTGGTCTCACTAACTGAAGATCATGTTATTTAGGTTTAGGCGAATCTGGTTCAATGGTCTCAAATTGATCAAAGTTTAGCTCAATGTATATAGTGAACTTACTACATTTTTACCTACCATTATTTTTTTATCTATTTTTTGCACTTATCGGAAGTACGCCCCTGGCAAGTGAATGAGCCCCTGCCCCTGATGAGTATAGTCATTTTTCCTCCATTTTCATTAGTATAGTATTTTTTCTATTAGTATATTTTTAT
>JANBQC010000766.1:0-11471 GCA_027576995.1 Dimargaris cristalligena
CCCTGTTATCCCTTACAAGGTTTCCCTAACGCCGCTCAAAATGGATATAAATTACGAAGACTTTTTCGTTACACAAGAACCTCAAGTCGGATTGGGCGCTGGCCTGACTAGTCCAACAAGAATTTCCTCGCTCCCCCCTTTTCAAAATGAACCTCATGTAGCCAACTGGCTTGTATATTAGCAATTGCTGTATATTCATTTCCCTCCTTCTTTTCATTTTTTCTAGGGCGCCATTTGTGTAGGGCATGTTGCCATATTAGGCCATCAGATCCCCTGTACCTTGAGGCCGATTTGTTGGAAATACTAAAGGAGGATCAATTCCACTGTATAGAAGGGGGAAAAAGCCGCCAGAGGGCGGTAGGTGCCTCTAGGTGGTTAGTTCTATTGAATAGCGTAGTCGGTAGGGTGCATTTAAAGCGGTTAAAATGAGAGGACATATAATTACTAAAAAATCTAGAGTAATTGGTTAGAAGCTGGAGATGACAGTAGATCCGTCAGGACATATTTTACAACACATTAATTACAAGAAGAACGCGGTCGGCTATCGTCTTAGTTCTACTAGGGGTGTCTTTGGGAAGTGATGGTGAAAAATGGCTAGGTCTACCGACTTCCCTCGCTTTCCTCTCCATGTTAAATTGCGCACCGTTTATATACTTCATCTTTTCATATATATTTTTTCAAGTATGACCTTCCTGTATTAACCACAATCCGAAATTTAACTTGAGTCAATGATATATAAACGCTCGATTGATTTGCTCCCCTCCTTGTCTATATCATTTTTTATATTCCTGTAGTGACACTATTAACAGCAACAGCTTCTAGTTTATTTGGCACCCAGCGTTCATTGACTATCAATTTCCTCGGTACAATATAGTGCGCTATTTATGGAATGTCATTTTATGACCAAATATATATATGAAGTAATATTGACTCTTAGTGATAACGATACACTGTTACCATTGGATATTGAATTTGGGCGAGTTCCAAATGACATAATCATCGTCGCTGTCTGGAGTTCGACTGGGTTTCAACCACTTGGCCTGGAGGCTATATGTTCCACTGGGTAGTATTTCGTAAGCACCAGTATTGGTGTTGACGATACCGCCTACAAAACGCCAGGTGTATGGATTGCTAGCTGGTTCCCAGTTGCGACGCATGTAAGGATTGGCCCCGTAGATGGCCTGTCGGTAGAGAGTAGTTCCGTTTGCTAGGACGGAGGCAGCATTAATAAGAAGCATGGCCGAGTTGAAAATCTGTTGGAAGGTGAACCCGGGATTATCATTGTTGACCATGGTAAAGGTGGGTAGGGCACCCGCCGCGGGTGCCTTTGCCGGACTCCAAAAAGACGGGTAACCGAGAGCGGAGGGCGGAGGAAGGACGGGAAGCCGATCGATATTGTCCTTCATACCCATTATGGGGAAAGTGCGATAAAGCGTAGTTGTTCCAGTAACCAGAGTGTACTTAAGGTAGAACCCGAACATCATGTAGCTATCGCTGGCAATATTGGTGGTGGTGACTTTAACGTTAGCAATTTGGCTACTGGCGGGTAGTATACTGCTTGCAGGAGGATTGATGTAGATGATACCAACACCCTCTGCCGTCGTTTGGGGTGTCATGAGCAGATTCTTACTCGAATCATATACAGTATACTGTCGGCAATTAAAGTATGCGAGACTGTAAGTATATGTTGCCGAGCCTTTGTTATAAATGGCAATACTAAAAGACTGGAACCCGGCTATAGGACCCACAGCCTTTAAGTCCGTTAGAGGCTGATATACAAAAGCATCCAAGCTTAAATCGTCAAACAGACTATCCATGGCAAGACTGCCCCCTCCCTGGATGGCAGGCAGATACGGCTTACCCGAATCAAATAGTATGGAGGCGTGTCCCACCATCAAATCAGATATTCGAGCAACCGCCTCATTAGGCAGGTGTTGGAATACAAGAGCGAAACAACCGGCGACGTAAGGGGAGGCCATGGAGGTGCCTGAGAGAATGGCATAGGAACCGAGATTAATGGGATAGGTGGAGTAGACGTTGGAGCCGGGGGCGACGAGAGTGGGTTTCATTTCCATGCCGAGGCCGGGCCCACGCGAGGAGAAGAACGACACCTGGTTGGCTTTGGGGTTATCTATCACTTGGTAGTTGTCGGTGGAAGTGATAAGTGGGATCCATCCTCTGCCGTAAAAGTCGATAAACCAATCGCCGGTTGCTTTACCCACACGCACCGTAGGGATGGTGTTGGGGTTGGCGAATAAGGGGGGTTGGATTGGCACATCTTCAACGTCATACACAATCATGGCCATGGCCCCGGCTGCCGCCACGTTAGCGGCCTTGACATCGAGGGTACACTCGCCCACTTGGACAAGGGCAATTTTACCGGTCAGCACAGTGGTGACAGTGGAACAGGCTGTCAGCGAGCCGTTTATGGAGTTGGCCTGAAGGACAGCCGTTTTGGTGAATGCAAAAGATTTGGAGGCGCCTTGGGTGCTGGATCGAATTTGCAGGGGCACACCCGTGGGGTTGGTGAACGCGAATCCGTAACCATATACCGTAGGCGGTTCCATACTTCCTACTGTGATGACCGACCGCCCTGTGGCGGGGGATCCTGTCATCCAAAAAGAACGCTGGCCTTCGTTACCAGCCGCAGCGACTATGGCAATCCCCATGATAGTCATATAGTCGCTACAAAAGGCGTCGATGTCGGAATTGAACCCCGATGGAGCGGCAATAGAAATGTTAATGACCTTCATGCCGTCAAGGTAGGCCATCTGCAGGGCTTTGATAAGGATGGCGCTGTTGGTCGTGGTAGAGCAGCCCATGACCCGGTACACCCCCAGAGTTGCGCCCGGTGCTACACCCTTGAAGTTACCGCAGTTGCCCGCGATAATCCCGGCGACGTGGGTGCCGTGGCCGTTACATGTATCCAAAGGATTGGCCTTGGGTTGAGGGGTGTTATATCCATTAAAGGCGTCGCCCACCAAATCATACCCGTAGCGTACCTTGCAGTTGGTGGTATTGAAGCAGTTGCCGAACGCCGGATGGGTATAGTCGATTCCGCTGTCGATGATTCCGATTTTGACGCCCGCTCCGGTTAGCCCATAAGCGGATGCTAGTGCGTTGACGCCTGTATGGTTGTGGTTGATTTGGACCAGCTCCGCGTTGGCGGTCGACTGGCGGGGCTTTACGTCCACGACGCTGTCCTGTATCATGATCTGGTTCGGCACAATAGTCGTCACTGAAGAAAACTTAGAGATGGCAGTTCGATAGTACTCGTCCACCACAATCTGGGAGCCTGCAAATACATCACTGTAATTGGTGGCTAACACAAATGGAATTGACGAGGCCTTCAAGTCACTCACTAAAGAGGCGCGTTGCTGAGTTGTGATAGCTATGTCATACTGATTGCCGGGAAATTGAACGATAAACGAGTTGGGGACCACATCGGCCTGTGCGATGCTGAGGGCCAGAAGCAAGATTGAGAGGTGGGCACCAATGTGGTGCAAAAGCCAAACCATAGTGGGGCTGTTGAACCGGCAAAAACTTTGTACACTATTTATTTTAAAGCAGTATTATAGTTTGGTGGTTAGATGCCTTATGTAGAACAGTTAATACTCAGGTGAAGATAGTCACTTTAGAAACAAATAAGAGCAGATGGCTAAATTTCGCATATTAGTATACTTACCTGGACTAGTATTGGACACTGTGGACAAATTAATTTGATAGCAATATGAGTGATGTAAGTAATGGCGCCAAGCCTATATATATATATACCAAGCTATATCGCCCCATCCGGAGAGTCTATGATTTTATATGAAAATGCCGGGGACCGATTTAGGGAAATTACTGGGATGAGTAGCGTAGTTAGCCGAGCAGGCGGATGTGTTACCCACCATGTTAACTCGTTGACATAGGGGCGATTTATTTTTAACTAGTGGTTTTTACCCCATTCAACGGATATTTTGTTATACAACCCAGTTGGACATACCCCATATAAAATAAATTCAAGCAGTTTCTGCGGTTGCTGGCCCTGAAACACTTTTCTGGGATTGGCATGACCCCATTGGGCCATAAACAAAAAAAATGGCAAGCGAATAGGAGTATCCGGAAGCGACTAATATTTACCCTCCCCCCATTATTTGGCCATTATTCAGCGCTGGCAACGAGCTCCCCAGAGAAAACAATGGCTCCACGAATTAATCTCAGTGCATCGCCACAGCCTAAAATTTATTATGATAGACAAGATTTATTTTCCGATAAAATCATTTAGCCCAATTAAGACTATATTACTTCTTTGGGAGATCTCACCTAGGTGCAGCTCACACATAGAATTGCGATGACTTCCAATATCCTAATTTGGGAGGATCGAATACTTCATTTATCTATATGCATACACTAATAATTCACGCATACAGTTGCCTTGTTTCGCAGAATTGTGCCCGCCAAAGATTTTCTCGGGTTGGTTTAAAAACGTTACATATTTTCATATTTATTTACTATTCTAAGGCCATCAAGCCACTCGCCGTAACTCGGGTTCCCGCCCGCCTTTTTTACTGTATTTGCATAAGTCGCTATGCATTTCTCTTGGTCAACTGGCATTCTCGCCAATCACATTACAACCGGGCCATTATATATTCTTACCTTTCTATCCCTTTATCTAGCCCCCCTAGCCGATTTCTTTGAATTAGGCCGCGTCTAATACCCGCTGACTCCGTGTACCTAACATAAGAGCGCGGTATAGACGGGTCGATGATTTACAAGTTCAACAAGGCTTGGCTCTTTAGAAACGAACTGTCTTACCACTCTCTCCTCCTCGTATCATTTAGACTGCTGTGGGTCTCTGTAAAGTTGCCCATATATACTTTTGTAGCTGTGTTTTGGTCGCTCGAACAAAAAAAATTACGCATTTTACCAATCATAGATAGATGGACAAAGCGTTGTTGGGGAAAGACTCTACTCAATCCCATGAAAACATAAATTAAGGGCGAAGAGATTGGTCCTCTGAATTCCATCTCGAATTTGGTAAAATTGGCGGCTGGAGGATCAATATATGTAGCAGGGGAAACCCCGGAAATGAGTTTGGTTAGGACCTTCAACTGTGTATGATTCCCACCGAGGCATCCAAAATAAGCCAGCGCTTTACCACACTGCTTTTCTTGCAACCCCACCCCTCGAGGAATCGGAACCGCTAAGTAAGGCCTACCACTAAGACCCTGGACGATCACTTGATCCCACCAGCAATGATGCATCTTCAAGCTGCCACAATGTAGTTACCCAAACCGGGTGGGTGCTGGCCAATTACCAGCCTTATTGGTTATCTAGAAAAACTCGGGTTACAAAAGGAGAAAATAACACATGTCATCCCAGACTCAATATATATTTATAGAATATGGGTGAAATTTAAACCAGCTATATAAGGTTTTACATAATACGTGTATGGGTAAATATATGTGAGAATAGCTTTTAACCAGTAATATTGGCCTCATTCAATGGATTCTTCATTATACAGCCTGAATAAACCTCTACCATATTATAGTATTATCTATTATTGGCCCTCCTAATCTAACTTAATCTGGACATAACAATCATCCACCCTTATTAGGTCTTATAGTACCATATTAACCTTCCCATGGTTACCCCCAGTACTATAGGATCACCCTATATTACATAACCCTTCCCCTTCTGGACTCCAGCTCTTTGCACTAATTACTCCCATGTGGATCTAATGACTCTTCCAGTTCCCAATAGAGTCTTCCAAGTCCTCATGGCTATCTGGCCAGCTTATTCATTATACTATTAGTATTAGTAGTACCTTCCCCTGGGGACCTCCCTTTGGAGTCATCCCCCGTATATATATAACCAGCCCCATTGGGACCAGTTCAATTCCTCAGCTTATTTCTGACCCCTTATTTTATTCCAATAAATATTATATATGCTCACTCCCTTTATACTGACTAGTAAGTGTGCCCACTGCACAACCCTGGCATGTACCTGCATCTAGTAAACCTTTATTAGTTAGTACTATGCCCTTACCTAGTACTAGGACCCACTTGGCTAAGCCTAAGCCCTGTCCACCATTAGAAGCCTATCCTTAGGACTCTTGATGGACTAAGAGTGGTTAACCCAGGTGACAATATGTCTTATAAAGAAAATCAAAAAAGAATATTAATGGGGATAGTAGTTCACTGTTACTCAGTGTGGGGATAGTTAATAAGAACCACCAATGAATTAATCCCCACTAAAAAGAGGCCCGGATTTTAGCTGACAACTATGCACAGAAGTATTGGAAAATATACAATAATTTGTGTATATTTCAGCCTCATGATTTTTACTTTAATAGTAAATATTAGAACCGGCTGCATCATTTACCCAGACAAAACAAATGCTTTCTGATGTACTGAGGATGTTCAGCAGAATATAAAAGGCGATACTATAGTAGTGAGGTATATTTAGCCCATATTAAACCTATTGCATCAATATAAAAAACAAAATTAATAAAGTTCTACATTGAGATATAGTGATTACACACTAATATTTGACTGCCTTGAAAACACCTTAAGTGCCACTAGATTTTTACCGCCATTTCTGAATATCAAGTAAAAAATTGGGTAAGGCAAATAAATCCTATCAACCGTAGAGAGGTTAAAACCCTAGCACAGTGGCAATTCCTCGGGATTAGAGAGAAGTCAGGGTCATTCAGTTTCCTCATTTTAGGTTGTCTAATCCAGGTTTCTGGCAATTTGAATTTGTTCGACTTCCCTGGTCATTTCAACTAAATCCAGAGCGAACTGCATGTCACGAGCATTGTAGCTTCGGGTCAGGACCTCAGGAATGGACTTGGCCAAGACACCATCCCCACTCGCTATGAAGGGACGATTACCCAACACGCCTTTCATAATATCCTCATCCACGACAAAGGCTACGGCGTTATTGGCTATGTCATAGCGGATTTTGTTCCCTAGAAAATCAAAGGGGCATTCCTTAATCTGGGAGTTCAATTGGCGGGTTTCCGGAAAGTCCTGTTGAATGTCATCCCATTGAATAGCGGCTTCAGAATGGGTGCGGGTAAATTTAAATTCTTCGGAACACAACTGGACATGGCGAACGAAGGTTGGTTCCAACGGCAAATTTTGGTAGTGATCATAGTCCAAGGGGTTGGCCCCATTTTCGAACAAGAGCATGAACCCTAAGGTAGTAAGGCTCCAGTCGATAACCCCTGATGTATCCAGAGTTTTTACGAGGAACTCAACCAGGCTTTCCCACTTTTTCAGGGAAGCCAGGGTAAAAAGCGTGGCCAGTTGGACCACCCCGAAACCGTGAGCCGTACACTCGAAACCCTTTTGGATACCGTAGGCCTTTTCCGCTTCGATGAACAAATGGTGTGTTTCCGGTGCCCAGACTTCGTTAAACGCGGCCATGAATGGCGCAGAGGTGCAGTAGCTCGCCAGACGCCTTTGGAGTTCCAGCACAAGGTCGATATTTCCGTCGGCCACCAGTCCCAGCATTGGTGACATGGCGTACATTTGGTCAGGGGTGAGCGCTAAAAACTCCACCATTATCCAACGTGTCTCCGCAACCAGTTCGGCCTTGACATAGGCCGCTATGGCCTGAGCTATTTCAGGTAAGGGCTGCTCCCGGTATTTTTTGGCTATTTCCTCCAGGGTGACATCAGTGGGGTCACCAAATGAGTAGCGGTCAAGGCTGAACTCGAACTTGAACAAGTCGATCAGGTAGTCCTTTTCACTTTGACCAAGATCATCATACTCTTGACCGTAGTTGCTTACAGTGGGAAGACGGAGTTTCATCTAAATAGAATTGACAATTCAAGGGGAAATATAAAAAGTGGTAAGTGAGGGATTGTATTCAGATGAATACTTAGGAAAGACGGTCTTTGTGATATGGCAATGATAGTCGGGTCTGTGTTGGGACGAGTGAAGTCGATAATGTCATTAATTTATACTAAGAACGGTGGAAATGGCTACTAGGTAAGTGTGGCAAACGGGATCCCTGTAATAGCAATTAGTCAAGCTCGGCCCACAGGCCTCCGAAGGAAAGACTGGACTGTACTGCCAGTATACAACATATTGCTAGAAATACCCCTCTCTCACTATCACTTACCATTTTGTTTCGATAGGAAATACTGGTCCGGACCACCTGATTGATTCCACGCGAGATTTCCAGGAACACGGGCAGTGTGGCAAGGTCAGAATGTTCTACGATAGTTAGTAGTGTCTCACTGGGGACTCGACAAAGCGAGTCTCTAGGAGGAGACGTGGTGCGGACCATTGGGGGAGCCTGCGGTTGGTTTTTTTGGGTGGACGGGACATCCTGGTTGTCGAGGGGGGTGAGCACGGGGCTGGCCGCAACCATGGCCAATTGGACCATCCAGAGAAGCGAGAGGGTAGATATAGTAATCTTCATGGTGGATGAATACGGGTGGTAAGGTACGCTTGGGCGAAAGAATAAAATTGGATAATGTCTTGTAGAAGTGGGGGTGGGTGGAAGGAAGGAAGTACTTTGAAAACACTGCGCAATGAGTCGCTGGAGAATGATTAAATAAAATGTAAAAATGCTGTTCGAGAAACCTTGGATGGAAAGATTCGAGTGATGATAAGATATCTAACGACCATCATAAAGAAGACAAACAACCTGTTTATATAGACAGAACCGAGGTCTAGTTCCTAGCTGCAGGCATTAAGAAATTCGATTGTAAGTAAGAGAATCTGAACCAAATCATCGCATTTTATTGTTACACACATTATAACACTCTATTGTTGAGCCCGAAAAGTGTTAAATTTCATAAGACGGTATACATCTGAGTGTAGCTTGCACAGATCCCCATCCCTCATATCTCTAACTGTATATTTCTGGAAGACGCACAGAGTTCTGGTTCCACGGGGCCTCTGTATTGGAGTTCAAACTCACACAAATCAAAATATGGGCGCTTCCATCGACTACCCAATGGTATGACAGGAGAATGGCTACCTAATCCCTCTGAAATCGATGACTTGGCCATTGGGGAGATACAGTGCTCGGTTTGATTATTTTTTTTTAGAAAAATAGGGCAATGGGGGGCCTACGGTCTCTCACCGGTGATTAGATTCAGTTTACATTATGATCAAGCAACTGTGGTATAAGGAATATGTAGTGTCTTATTCACTGCATGGGTCTCTCATAAACGACCCAGTGAGACTCAAACCGAAGGCACCCCAACTCCAACCACAGTGTGGATACCTTATTAGGAGGGGAGGGGCACCTGGGCGCACAACTAGGGGAATGCATTAGACGTGGGATGCCCACCATTCTTTTAAACATTGCATTTGGCTGGATATAACAGACTTGGTCTATATAATAGGATGTTTTTTATAAAATGAGTCAATCATAATAAAAATGAAGGTTTATGTACAAATTAGAAGGCCAGACCAGAACCTAATTACGTGGATATTGGATGCATTTGGTTTTCTAGAGGATTGGGAATATGGCTAGTGGTGACTTTGTCCGGGTCAGAGAGGCAGAGGCAAGCCCTATTATTAGATATCCCAAAGGAGACCTTCAAGGGCAGAAGGAAGGGAAGGGGTCCCGAGCCATACACTCTCCCCTATTGTCGCCAAGAACTGATATATCTATATATAAAAAATTCTGCTGGGCTTATCTGCGTATCTGGTCCAACCCAATGATAGTATGCGGTAGCGGAAGATTAAATAACACCACCTCTGCTAACACTTCACTTCTAACCATCTAAACAGACAACATCTAGGAGTGGCGTTGGGCATTATATAAACCGACTATAGTGCTGAACTACTGTTTCATTAACCGTTACGTACAATTTATGGGCTAATTAGGCCGTATCAATATGTATTCTTAGTAATCAGCATCCCTCCAATCCAGTTACGACCTCCTCAATCGGATAATAGCTGAGCAGACGTCAACGGAAGCGCGTAGACAGTCATTAACAAGAGGTGGTACAGGGGCGTTTAATTAGAGATATTATATACTTTAGGTGGAATGTGGCACTTTGCCAAAGTACACTGGTACAATAGTTTCAAAGATATTCAAAGGCAATAAGCTCCAAGTATGGGGCTTTCTGGCCAGCCTCTGGCTATATATTTTTTTGTGGTGCAATATTAATAGTGGAGTTTCAATATAGATGGATTGAACTCAAGAGAGGTTGTATCTCACTCTGTTTTTAAAATATGGGTGAAGTTCGGCTCGACTGTATAGGGTTTTAATTGATATGTGTATGGGAAAATCGGCGGGATGTTTATTTTCAACCAGTAATATTTGCCTCATCAAATGGGTTTTTCGTTATACAGCCTGGTTGAACAATTCCCATATTGTAATACCTCATTTGACCACTCTGTATATTCGAAACGAGCATAAATCCGAAAGAACTCAAGATGCACCCATATGCCGGTGCCGTTCAATCTGACCGGGTTATCCGCAATTATGGGACAGTCTGGTCATTTGATACCCCCCTCGAACCTATCCCCACGCCCAGACATCCGTCGTTCATAGAAAGAGAATAGCTAACAACTCAGGGGCCTTTCGTTTTAAAAGTCTATACAACTTATAGGCGCACTGAATCGGTGGTTAATTGTGAAACCCTACGGAGACACTGCTAATTTATTGAACATCGCTGTTGTATAAAAATAATACTTTTCATAATTTGAGGCAAGTGAACCCCCCCCTCTTTCAAAGGGGCCCTCCTCATATCCACGTCGGACCCCAGTGAGACTCCTGACAGCTAGTGGTGTCACACTGGAGATATTCTAGAAGGCCACCTTAGCCCAGCCACATTTCTCCTGTTGAACTCCATCACCACCTGTTTACCCCCATTTCTCACCATTGCTATATTGGTCATTTTGTAGACAGGCTGGTGATGGTAACCACCCAAATACCTACCCCACCCCAAGGTCATATGGCTGTTTGATTTAATTTACAATGTTGGTCAATTAGCCACTGCATACCTCATTTTGGTCACAATTCTGTTGTTTTTCACTTCTAGCTGCAAACCTCAAGGAGATTCAGTATTTCACATATGTTTACTAGCAGGCTTATAACTAGGACATTTGGTAAGATTTATAGCCCTTGAAAAATGAATTACAATGAAGCTATGTTGGTGGGGTAGTTATGTTGGTGTAATGTGAATTATTTTAGCTTGATCAAGGGACTTGTTTTGAGAATGGAACACAATGGGCCAGCAGTAGTTAGTGGGAGAAAACAAAGGGGTATAATGTTAGTCTCATGCAAAAACCCCTAGTCATACCAGGTGCATTTTAGATAACCACCAGTATGAATCCTGATATATGAAGCAGGCTAGCAGGTAGAGGGGTGTCACCTGAGTTAACCACTCTTAGGCCATCAAGAGTCTTGGGGATAGGCTTCTAATGGTAGGCAGGTGTAAAGAACTGAAATCAAATCCTTGAAAACTGAACTTTATTTGAAAAGATAGATAATAAAAGGGAAAGGTG
>JANBQC010000767.1:0-11412 GCA_027576995.1 Dimargaris cristalligena
ATATATTTTAAAAAATCTTTTGATATTCACTATATTCATAATTGGGCGACTTCTTTGCCTAACCCAGCCCTTTTACCCCTTGTATCAAATCCCCACCATCGGAACAGCATCCCCTGTCAGTATAGACATCAATACCAACTCCGATATGCTTTATTAGAGCATGACGCACACATCACTATATACATGGCTATGGCAACAGCTATATGTTGCATACGCACAGTCGCCAGCTAAGTACCCATGGTCGCTCTACCACTGAGGGAGAGTCCGCCATGCACTAAACTTGCTTAGCCAAAACAGAGGCTGTCTAGTCATAAAACAATCACAGTGTTCTATATAAGTTTTAATATATTAATCCGCTATTTGGGGAACATATGTTCTCAGACCGGTAGCGGAAGCATGACTTAATGCACCGGACTGAATTCCTACAACTCGTTGGATGCTTATTTTTGTATGCCTCGGGGAGGAGAAGTTCAGAATGGTTTTATGCACAAGGGGGGCCCGTTAACCGGTTGCCGCGCCAGGAGACTAGACGGTAGGCTGCGGAGCACGGTAATTGGCCCACCGCGGTGTTGGCAATACACCCCATCCACCAATAGGTGTACACCCTTGGTAGGCCAACGAAGTTGGTGCCCTGCGAGTGGAGGGTAGGTTGGTCAAGTGAATGGATGGCAGCCCGGCATGCACCCTCCTGAATTTCAAGGATCAGAAGGTAGTGAAAGGCTCCGCGCCCCAGCCAAGAAGGTGTTCAAGTTGGGCCCTCGCTGACTGCAGCTTGCTATTGATTAGTTCAGTGGGCTGTAGACCCATATTCCCCCAAAAATTTACAATCAAAATGAGGTTATCCATCTCGGTGGACGGTTTGTGAGACCTGTTTAGCCGTGTTGAGATGTCGGAGCAAATTATTTTCTGGAGGTGAGTGGAATAGCCAAAAATCCAGAGCTATGGTGAGTAACCTTATAATATTAAGACATTGGACCTATTATCCGGTGTACAATGTAAATGTAATATATTCTAATATAGACTGTAGATAAACAGAATAGTCAGAGAACGTCCGGCTTGTAAAGAAGGTATTGAATCCATACACGCTGAATGCCTGGCGTGTATTATTATTCACCCTAATTATAATACAAACGCCGATAATAGGGCAGTTAGAGGTAAATGGTATGAGACTGTTAGCCAGAGGGAGTAACAACTGGACACGAACTAAGATGATATACTCTGCTTGGAAGAACAGCCAGTGCCGATATAGATTGAGTTGCTAGCCGTGGCAGTAGGCTAAAATTGTTTATTGAAGATCAAGGTTTGCACTCAAGTAGAATTGAGATATTCGAGTGAAGCAATATATTATCAGTTACTCATAGAATATACGATAAAGCTGGTAGAGGGATTCATTGCTGGAAACGGCACTAGCTCCTTGTAAGAACTTTGGCCTTGAGATATATTAGTAATATAGTTGGAGTTTTTTAGTGAATTGGGTTGATGGTGTCTAATAACTGGTGAATAGCGGTCACCGTATTCCAGATACCAAGTTGACTGGCCTGGGTTCGTGCCCAGTTATGTGCGGCATGGTGGATCCCTTGGCTTGCAGGATACAGTAAGGGGTAAATCGAATAGGGCATAATTGGCTTCTTTTATTTCTGAGAACCAGTATTGACTCTATACGACATTATACTATTAAGATATTCCGGTCCAGAAGAATACTCATATCCGAAGGGTAGACATTATCTCCGCTTAAACATAAGCCCACCTATCATACCTTCTAGTGAATCACTATGATATTGAACCATATTTACACTGGCGACCTGCCAGCAATACTTGCCGCTACGTATGGCGTGCCTTATCAATATATCAGACCAGTGTACCCTCATGCCCCGTTGATTACTGTCCAGTACTAGTGTTTAGTTGCTTCTCCCGCGCCCTTCTTTTATTGGAGTTTTTATTGGAGTTTATCAACATTATTGGTGGTAGGAAACTCTTCCACCCTCTGTGACCCCGTTTCTCCTGAGCTCCCTACAAGAGCTCCTTACCCCCACAGCCCTCCAGGCTATATACGTATCAGGTATATACAGGAAGTGCATGCAGCATCAATTGACCATCTTGTGGTGGTGGTGATTAGTAACTGGGGTCTTTCGATAATGGGCTATGGTATTTCACCACCTCAATGTTAAGTTTAGAAACCAGCGGGATATAGCTTAGCTCCTGGCATGAAGCCGGCATATTAACCATGGTTGACATATCATTCTACGTAGGTTTACAGGAAAATGTTATAAAAATCTACTGCAGCTGTAAAGAAAGGGCCAATGGCTGGTTAGAGGATCCTCTTCCCAATCATCATCGAGTATTGAGGGGCATGTCATAAGTAAGGCAACCCACTGGAAGACAACCGAGTTTAATCAGATGGGGTCAGTATGTTAGTTGGGTGACTGTGTCCTTCATAACCACTGTAGGTGTTTATGCTAGCACAGTGAACGCCACCACCAGGAGAACCCTATTGGGTAAGCCGGTACATAATGTTTATAGAACTCGCTTAATCATTACCCATGTCAGCCTATAAAGTTTGACTGCACCTAGTTTGCTGCCCTCCTTGGCACCCATATACAGGATAAGTGGCATACTTACAGTTCCACCCAAATGGCCAGTTGACCTCTTAGTATAATTTTGGATATTGTAAATTTTTCTATCTTACTAACTGACTAGTACGGGACCATAATGCCAGTATCACTCCCTGGCTTTAACCTCCTTATTCAGTTGGGTGCTGGGGCATGGCCCATGTTATGATGGATTGCCATGGTAGGAAATGGTACGATTTTTAGATTCATGGTATTCTGTTCCTACCGATGAATTGTTCTATTGTTGGTATATATTTTTAGCGACTTTCACCAGTATTATGGCCTTCATATTATAGTGTCTCATAATTAAAGAGAGAGCGTGGAGTGTGGGGCAGGTCCATTATCATTTTGCTCAGCCCGGGAATGCAGAGGAAGTAGGGAGTCCTGGTATTCATAGGCCCGGTCTACAGCTAGCAGAGAAGACAGTGATCATGATACTGAAAGGGGTAGACTTGGAGCGCGGAAGCCCCTAGCACACGGATAGTGTAAGAAATGAATTTATGAATAAAGGGTCTTGAAGTGTACAAGTAAAATTGACTAACAAAAACATTTTTTTAGGAAAAATATGTGACAAAATGATTATACACCAATTAGACAACAGCACACATTCCTTCGCAGGATTCTGGAATGTTTATAAATGCATGTCCGATTATTTCAATCGGACTAACTGTTTACAAGAAAACATGACTAAAAAAGAGACTATGGTCGAATGGATCGTTGGGAAGGTTTCGGCCACAAATGTGTAACAGTATATTGCAGTATTGGCCAGAAGCAAAACAGGGGGGAATCGTCAACCTAATAAAAGCGTACTTACTGTAAGATTTGTTGAAATAGGCACTGCATAGTATTGTTATCCACTGTCAGCAATTGAGCGCGGCATGCAGGACTGCAGCACTATACATGCTGTCAATAGTGCCCAATTCATACGAAATATGTCGACACCATTCAAATTCACCCCGGCATACAGCTATTTAGTATAATTACTAAGCCACATTACACACATGGAATAGGTTGACTGCAGTAGCACCGAGACCTAGTGGACCAGTAACACTGGCAATTATGTCATTGCAGGGCAGAGCTGGTATTCACAAAGGTGGGTTCACTCCCATTGCAAGATCAGCGAGGTTTTGAGGATGGGATGATATGTGTTCTCGCTGCATTTATTTTTTAAAAAATAAACAAATAGAGTAAACTAAGTGCTATCATCGATGTCATAGATGAAAATAAGAGAAATAATCAAAATCAACAAAATTAATGGCGATTCAAACTTGATAATACTAAGTACTTAAGTTGAAGTGATCAGGGGTTACTTGTATTTCATCCTTGGCTAAAAAATTATGTTCCCAAGTTCGTTGGAACTATGGGGTTTATATAAAAAAAAAGGAATGGTCAACTATGGATACTCAGTTTTTGTCATGACTGGCTGTACTCATTTGGGTGAAATTCGATGAAACTGTTCTTTGAGGGGGGTGTATAAGGGATTAATAGGTAAACCGAGGGAATATAAGCCAAGTAATAAATAGGTCAAATTCAGGGCGGGATATTTATAAACTTGGATAACACAGTGGGGTTGCCCTAATGGGAATATTAAATAAATAAAAGGGAATGCAAAAGAAACCTGATGGAGGCCATATAAAACTAAAAAAATATGGTGGGAACAAACGAGTCTATGGACCAATGTGTAGGTATAATAAGCCAAGTCCAACAGCTATGCCCCAGGGGGGGGGATAGACAAGGTTGCTCCAACAATAGCTGGTGTTGTTATGGAACGTAATAGAGTGTGGTAAAATCTAATGAGGACAAGTAGTGCAGAACGGCCTCAGCTGGATTAAGTTAGGTTAGTCAATGTCATAAATATATTTCTTAATAGTTTTCCCGTACAAATATCATTTAAAACCTTATAGGGCTAAACTGAAATTTCCCAATGACTTTGAGAGCTATATGATACAATACAATTTTAACGATTGCAGCCTGTCATGCTTAATAATCCATAGGATTAGAGCCGACTATGAAGGATTAGATGCCATCATCACCTAGCTCCATCAATGGGGGGCGGGAATTTGGCCTTGTTGAAGAATCAGTGTTCTTCAGCCATTCCCGCCACTCGATTTACCTATTCCATATATCCCCTTCATTATATACCATCTATTATCAGTTACCTATTATATTACTATCTGGTATCGTCTTCCAATATCTTCTATGCTGGTTCGACGCCTTCATCATTAGTCAGCTCGGCTATATAAAGCCGAGCCAATTCCTAAAGTTATTCTACAGCTAATTACCTTTTATTCTATACCCTCTTTTATAGTTAACTCGATCTATTTGATATATCCCTTATTATTATCTATAAAGCGCCCTTCGCATCAACTGCTTGTGTGTTATCTCTTGTAAACTCGTCTGAGGCGAAGCCATTTAATCATATCCTGGATTATTGTCTACAACACAGCTGTATATTTTGCATTGACACTTGCCTGAATATGGAATATTTATAACACAGTACGTCCATTGTGATAATGTTTAGTACCATCATGGTCAACTAGCTAATTCAGATTGACACTCTAAGGTCTTTCGGTGTATACATGCTCCCACAGGCAGTGTCCTATTCCCAGGTACATATATATATACTAATATCCCGCTGGAATTCCCTGGAGATAACTTAAGACCAATACACCACTTGGTGCGGTATTCTTAGGAGCCTTCCCTTGTAAACTGAGACCAGTATTGGGGTGGAGAACTGTCGTGATTTGAGGCATGAACTTGGCAGATACATTAGCTACCAAATATTGGAGGACTTTACCATGTTGAAAAATATGCACCGACGGGTACATTGTTATATCCTATTTCTGGCCAATTTTGTCAATTTATTTGAGTTTCCTATGCCCTTCCATATTAGCCTCTTAAAGTGCCCCCTGCTGACTATACTATTCAATAAAACTAACCATCCAGTAGCACCCACCGTCCTTAAGCTGCTTTCTTCCCGTCTATACCGTCTTAATGGTGCATCTTTAGCATTTCCAAAAGACACTACCTAACTATGTTGTTCAACAATAATGTATCTATATCACTTAGGCTTGGCGATCCTGTAAAGTAGACAACCACATCAATACAATAGGGGTCGTAAGTCTTGGCCGGGGGGTTCCGGCCAATAATTGGAACTTTGGGGGATGCAGCCAAGGGTATAGTTTTGGTTCTGTACAATAATCCCGACAGTAGACAGAAAATTACACGTTCATTACAAAACTAAATATTTAGTTAATAGAAGGGAAGAGAAGCAAAAATAATAGGCGTTTATAATCGAATTCATTGGAATACGAAGTGGTTAAGCGATTGGGTCTTTTGGTGAGAAATATGATTATAGAATAAATATGCGGAGATCAGGAGTTACTTAACCCTTGACCCCGACTGAATACTTGTTGATATCTAAAGGGCCAAAATTCGCGAGCCTAACGACTCCAAAAAGGCTGTGTGCGCCAAGTGAGACGGATATAAACAACTGATCGCACTCAAGAGAGTCGACAACGTACCCCAACTTGGGCCTTATTACCTCTTGTTTCTGCTCAACCACCTTCGTTTATCGACGTACGCTATATTCATTTTTTTTACCACAAAAAATACTCCTTACCAACCAAAAGATTCGATAAAATTGACCTCCTAGAGACATATACCGACCGCTAGCTGCTTTCTTCCTATATACAAGGGGTTATCAGCTCATCAATTCGCTGGTTCCTATTAGGAGTCTGTTTACATTGGCCACCCTTTATATTCAGAGGAAGTCTTGTTCGGTAAGTCAGTTCCCCTGCTTGATCTGAGAAGAGGGTCGTTTGTAATGAACCTATATATAGAACACCCGCGATAAATATAGTAGTGCCATAAAAAACCGCATAGGTATAGATAACCGAAATGTGATATGTTGTCGAGGTAGTTGGAATGATATGTTCGGCCGTATCAAACGTTTCGAGGCCTGGGAGGGCTAGGGTTGATACTATCAATTGCCCTCATCTATTTCTGCGCTTTACAACAGTACATAACTGGGGATTCCGATTAGCGATAATACCTGGACTAGTACATTTCGCTATTTAGGGAATAAGTGTGGGCTATGAAGGACTCCCCTATACGTTCGTTCCTGAAGAGCCCGTGCTATTTAATTACCAGCTGAAGCGTATACTCCAACTTCTTTAGGTGGGCCTAACCTTCAAAATCCATACATGCTACTTAGAAAATGATACTGACCGTCTAAGACACCCGGAGAGCCACAAGTGATTGGGGAATTTCCCAGAATACTAGGGCGGATTATTGGTAGCTCTTCAAATAATTCACTTAAACTATTTTGTCCTCTCCGCCCTCAGCTCTCAGCCCTCCCCGAACTTGAACTCCTCATTACTAATCACTCATCTTACCCACCCTTGCCCCCTTATCCGACATACTATTGCAGCAATGAATAGCTACCACCTCTCCATAATACCTCAGTGATTGGGTCACTGGGGTAGCTCGTATCATTGACCGTGGGGGGAGGGACCTGAGCGGCTGCTTGTTACCTATGCTAGGCCCGTAGCGTTCAATTGCCACCCCCCACCCCCGCACCCTCCCATACAGACCTGCACCATATCGGTATGTTTTGCATAATCATTGTGTAATCAATACGGTGGGGTAAAGGGGATGAAACAATATATGGGCTGTGAGGTCCAATTAATGCATCTAATGAGACTGGATTTTACGTCTCCTCATTGTCCAAGTTCGCGGCCAACTAGTCATGCCAGTGTGCCATCAAATGTGTCTAAAGAGAGTCCATTAGACTAGGGGAGGTCGCTATTCCCCGGAAGCTGCACATTTTCCACGACGCCATCTGATAACTGGTGTATAAAGGTGGTAAATTCACCGCCCATCCCATGGACGTGTTTGGACCTGGCTTACTCTCTTCTAACCGATTGTGGCCGACTATTGAATTGTTTGAACCACTATGCTTGATGTTGCTTGCTATTTATATTTTCCTAATATAGAAACGTATCGCCGAATTATTCTTTGCAGTATCTATTTTTCCTGACCTTACCCTATTGTTATTACGTTTGCATACTGAACAATTGAACTATTTAACGCATTTTGCTTTTTTTAATCGACTCACCCGCTCCTTTAGAATATTTTTCACACCTATCCAGCCAAGCTAGTATACTAGTTCACTACCGATACCAACCGTCGTTTCCGAAAAAGTCCCGCCTTTTCCAACCATCCAATTGTCACGCAGAACCGACCCATTTGGCTAAGTACCCATTCTAAACCTACGTATGTTTGGCTATTTGGGAGCGTGGTGGCGACCATGGCTATGTTTACTACTGATATTGGGCACGTGGGCTCGCACATCGTACGGCTATTTTTACTTCCACAACGGCAACCTAACCCGGTACCCGTCGCACGACCCTTACCTGCTTCAGCAATCGAGTTTCAATGTCACGGGATTGGCCCTCCTGGGCAGTTTCCTGCAAAAAGACTTTGCGTGTGGCCTGGAACCCCCTTCCCAAGTTCTCCCCACCCGGATGCAAGGCGAGGCTGATGCGCTTGGTCACCTCCACACTGAATTTGACGCCACCATTCTATTTTTCTCAACATTGTCCCGCCACTGCGACTCGTATGCGTCGGTCGTGGCCCAGGTCAAGGATTCCTGGGAGCCACAGGCCCTCAAGATGGGTTATCCTCCGGTCAAAGTCATCATGTTTAACGTAAGGTACCCCATGGATCACCCGGAGCAGTTCGGAGGCCCGTATGACCAAACCGCCGATACCCATGCCCTGAATCAATGGGACTATCACATTGCCCTGTATCCCTATGGGTCAAGTATGGTTGACCTATCTAGGATTGCCCGTAAGATCGAAAGCGGAATAGTGCCGCACGAGGCTGTGACGGTGGTATCGGAATCCGGCCCCTGGAACCAGTTGGCCATGTCGGTGGCTTTCGTCGCTCTTCGCTGCATCTTCAGTATCCTGACTATTGCCACCTTTGTAGTCGCTATTGGACTGATGGCTTGGGGTATCCGCCGGCGGGGCTGGAGATGGGATTACCGGGCGGCCCTGCTTTTAATCGGCGCCGGTTACTCCGCAATTAGAATCGCCCTTCCTCCTATCAAGGACTATAGTGTTGTCGAAGACGTGTTTTTACACATTTCTTTCATCTTGGGTAATCTGGCATATGTGATATTTTCGACATTGTGGGTTCGCATCAGCAACGAAGTGTACACCCTGCGGAGCTACCGGCACTACATCTATTTCCTGTGGTTTACCCTGTTCAACTACATTATTCTAGTCGTGTGCGCGTTTATCACCAAAATTATGTTCTCGGATAAGACGGCGGTAGTGTTCATCCGAACGGTCCTTACTCTAGTCAGCACCCCCTTGATTGTCATCGCCAATATATGGCAGATTGTCATTATCGTCATCTTCTGGCGAAACTTGCGGTTTGTGCGGATTCCCCCTCAATTTCGCCGGGATTATCGAGTGATCACCATTTTGAATGTGATCGTGACTTTGGCATTCACTATAATCAGTATTTCGGGCAAGCAAGTCGGGGCCGTCTGGATTACCATTCCATCGTTCATTGTCAAATTCGTGATCACCACCGTCGGTGACACGATCCTCATCTGTACCATCTTTTACGCCACCGCAAGTCTGGGGGCCTTGCAGAATAGTTACCTGACCACTCTGGAAATCGCCTGGAATTTAAATGTGGTTGATCGGCCTTCTTCCAGTAGTGATTCAACGGCGAGCAGCCCTGATATGGAAAAACGTTCACACCCGTTTGCCCCCGGCGAAGCCGTCACAACTCCCCCCGGGCCTAGTCTAACCCGGGAATGCTCATCCGTCTCTCAGCGTACCAAATGCCCCGACCATGAAGAGAAAACGGTCAAGGGCGACTCCATGAGCATTAAGTCATTTTTGACGCACCAAGCGACCGACGTTTCTTCTATCATGGAATCCGCGGTCACCAACGCTCCACCTACGGCCACCCGACAACATCCCGCCGATCGGTATAACCTGGAGACGCTCGGAACCCCCAAGGAACCCAACATGTTCGCTTCTTCGACCAACCCCCTGGCATTACGTCCACCAAAACCCACGTTCCAGTTGAAGCCACTTAATTCCCTGGCAGCTAATAAGCGTCGCCCCACACCGATAATCACCATTCCGGCCAATGGCCTAACCAGCCATCCCAACATGTCCGTCGAAAATTTGACCACACCCACGTTTTCTAAGACCGAGGCGGAGATCTTCGAGGAGGGGTCTTTAGGACGTTCCCACGGGAAGGTGAAGACTCCCAATCGCGGCAGTCTTAAACAAGTCCTTCAGCGGGGAAGCCGCTATCTGTCGCTTAGCGAAAAAACATTTAAAAAGTCGCCCACTAAAGACTGATAACATTACCAAATTTAATAGGATGGTGTTCATGCGTGATTTTGGTGTACGGTGACTGCAGTTTAATAAATATTATATGCCATGATACGTATATAGCCTGTAGGGCTATGGGGGTACGAGCTTGTTATGGGGAGAGTAAGAGAGTGGTGGGTACATGAGGAGGAAGGGTTTCCTGCCACCGGGGAATAAGGATATAATGATAAATACTCGATGATAAAGACACTAAAAAAGCTTATAAGATTCGGAAGACACTAGTACTCGGATCTACCTCTGACAATACTCTGGTAACTTTGATAACTCGGGTGAAGCTCTTGGAAACTCCGAAAACTTGGGGATGATACCAAAATAATATTCGAAGCAGGAACTCGTCTTCCTGAAGAGACTTACATAAAATGGACTAGTATATTCATAGATTGGGAATACTAGTGCTGTATAGATGGCACCAGCGAGCGTAAGGTGAAGAGCGAATTGTTGCAAACCAGTAATGGAGACCTGATGTTAGAGCTGGCGGATTCGATGACGAATCATTAAATGGACGGAACCATCGTTGTTCTGATGTCAATTTGGAAGACAAAGAAACAGGAATAAACCGGTATAGACCAGGCTGTGCCCATGTTGAATCTGGTTGGCTATGCATGGCGCGGACAGCAATGACTTCCAAGAAAATGAATAGTAAAAACGGTGAATACGTTTTATTATTAGTAAATATAGTATCGGTTAAAAATTATACACTCCAAGTATAGTTAAATGACTGGTTTAGCATACTCCATTGACGTATAATTCCCATCGAGTCAGGGGCATGGTCTAAACAAGATAACACCCAGTCGCTTAGAGACTGGTAGGCAGATTACAGAGAATTAAAGAGCATCATACTCACTTATGCGGAGCCCCCCCTGGTTTTGCTAACAGCATTTGACTGTTGCTGTAGCCACGCAGATAATAGTATTTGGACCTTATTCCAAAAAACAAAAAAAAAAACATACCAGAGTTAATCTAGACATTATTACCGACGGAGAATGCTATTATAATAGTGGATAATTAATCTAAATTGGGGCAGTCTGTTTGTCTCAGGGGTTTTGGAAATTGGCGACGAGTTTGCCGAGGCTTGCTACCTCGGAAACCGGTTCCTGGTATTGAATGGCGAACTTCTAAAAAAAGAATCGAGGGTAAGGGGAGACTGCTCGGCTGACTCGACTTGGAAGCATTGTTACGGAATTGGTAATGGACGAGCGGGGGGTGGTGCTGTAATTCAGTTTCGTGGCATCGGGTTGAAGGGGCATAGAAGGCTGAAAAAGAGCTAGAGGCCCTATTAAGAGATACACAAAAGATGGAGATATTAATCCGAGGGGTATATCCCATAATAATAGCATCCTGGGATGAGTGTCTACTGGGACACCAAATATATATAC